>PVKV010021066.1:0-38402 GCA_004027835.1 Alouatta palliata
GTCAGATGGGTAGACTGCAAAAATTTTTTCCCATTCTGTTGGTTGCCGATTCACTCTAATGACTGTTTCTTTTGCTGTGCAGAAGCTGTGGAGTTTGATTAGGTCCCATTTGTCTGTTTTGGCTTTTGTTGCCAATGCTTTTGCTGTTTTGGTCATGAAGTCCTTGCCTACGCCTATGTCCTGAATGGTTTTGCCTAGAGAGTTTATCTTTATGGACTATCGTGCTATTTCCAATTAGCTGAGACATGCTAAAAGCCTGAAATCTCCCTTCTTGTAAGAAAACTAAAATTTTAATAGTGATATTTATTATGAAAGAAAGAGACAAAGAAAAGTAGCAGTGCAGTGTAGTAAAATAAAAATTTTCTTTGAAATTTCAGATGTGGATTTTAGTGTGAAATTAGATGTTTCTGAACATATCCACTTGAGTTGTATATTTTTTTCACTTGTTCTTCTATGAATGGGATATATTAGATTGGTGGGGCTGCCGTAACAAAACAGCACACCCTGGGTAGCCTAAACAACTGAAATTTATTTTCTCACAAATCTGGAGAGTAGGAATCCAAGATCAAGATGTCAGTAGGTTTAGTTTTCTCTGAGGCCTCCCTCTTTGAGTTGCATATTGCCAACCTTTCCCTTTCTCATCATGTGGTTTCTTTGTGCCCTAATACCCTCTGCATAAGAAGAGGACACAAGTCATATTGGATTAGGGCGGTGCTAATGACCCATTTTAACTTAGTTACCTCTTCAAAGACTTATCTCCAAATACAGTCATATCATTATATATTGGGCATTAGGGCTTCAACATTTGAATTTGGAGAAACAATTCAACCCATTCATGGGATAATAACATTTATCTCACATGATTTCTGTGATTGACACAGAATAGTATGTTTATTCATTCCTAGTTGATGGAACGGTGTGTTATACATAGCTTTTGGGATATGATCAATAAAGCAGCTAGCAACATTTTTCATACGTATTTGAGTGGATCTGTGTTTTCATTTGTCTTGGATAACTTCCAGTGAGCAAAAGTACCAGGTAGCATATTAAATTTATGTTTAAATGTGTAAGATACAGCTACAGTATTTCCAAAGTGTCTGTACCAGTTTGTATTCTCATCAGTAGCATTTGGAAGTTTAATTTGGTCTACTTTGTTGCCAGTACTTGATATCATTATTTTTTTTAAATGTTAGCCATTGCAGTGAGTATATAGTGACATATCATTTTGATTTTTGAATTTGCATTTCTATGATAGCTAGTAATGTTGGCCTATTTAATGGGGTTATCGGCCATTTGCATAGCTTCTTTGGAAAATGTCTGGTCAAATCTTTTGTTTGTGTGTGTGTGTTAATTGGGTTGTCTTTTTATTATTAAATAAATTAGTTCCTTAAATGTCTGTGTACAAGTCCATGTAAAAGATACATGTTTGGCAAAAAGTTTCTCCCACTCTGCAGCTGGTCAATGTGTTTGATTTTTGTAACTATACTTTTTGAAGGACAAAGATTGTAAACTTAAAGTCTATTTTACCTTTTTTTCCTTTATGTATAGGATTTACGTTGCCTGGTTTTAAAATAAAAATAACTTTGCTTCACCAAATGTCACAAATATTTATTCCTATTTTCTTCTAGAATTTTAATAGTTTTAGTTTTTGCATTTAGGTAAAAGAAAAACTTTGAGTTAGATTTTTGTGTATGGTTTGAAGAGAGTCACGGTTGATTATTTTCCATTTAGTTATTTCACATAATTTATTGAAAATCTCTTTTCTGATTGAATTTCTTACACAGCTTTATACATTTTTCCATCTATTACTCCTACATACTTTATAAACATCATAAAATAGTGCTATATTTTTTAATAGCATATGCTTATCAGGGACTAGGACATTCTTAATAGAGAAAAAAGCCAAACAATATTATTTTGTATTTACTAAGATATTTTTCATTTTAAAAACTCTTCTTTATTTTCTGAGGAGTAATTTCCATTTCACACATTTTTTCTTCTGTTCATAGACTTCCTGCATTGTTTCCTCCAGTTCAAGTCTGATGAAAATTGATTCTTTTACTTTTTCTTTTCTGAAAATATCTATAAAAAAATCCTCTTTTTTAAATGATATTTTAGGTAAATATAGAATTATTTTATGACAGATTTAAAGAAATAGAGATGTTCTACTCTCTTCCCTTCTTCATGAATTTTGATGAGAATTAGCAATTAATCAGATTGTTGTTCTTGTATATCTAAAATGTCATGTTTCATTTTCCACTTTCAATATTTGTTCTTTATCTTTGGCATTCAACAGTCTGAATGTGATGTTCCTGAGCTTGAGCTCCTTTCTGTTTATTATGGTTGGTATTTGCTCCATATCTTGGATTTGAAAATTGTAGTATCTTGTCAGATTTTGAAAACATTTAGAGAATAGTATCATCACATTGTTTTTGCTCCATTTTTAACCTATTTTCTTTGTGATACCTTAATTATACAATGTCCAAGCACCATTTGCTATCATCTAACAGGTCCCAAAGTCTCTGTTTTTTATTTTTTATATTTTTCCTATTTGCTATTTTCTTGGATCCTTCATATTAATCTATCTTCAAGTATACATTCCCTTTATTCTGCCATTTGATTTGGTTATAAGTCACCTCTTTTTTTTAAATCAGAAATTGCATTGCCCAGTTCTAGAATTTCCATTTTCATTGTTTCTGATTATCAGCTGCAATCTATTTATCTGTTGACATTATTGTTAATTATGTTTTATTTTCATGTATTGGGGATAGTTATAACAGATTCTTTAAAATCTTTGTAATTTAGTTGAAATATGAGGTTCATCACATCTTCTCGGCTGAGGTTGATGTTATCCTCTCTGGCCCTTTCCCCTCAAGGATTCCTTCACTCTTTTCAGTGTTCATGGTATACAATCTTTTCTTTCCCCATGCAAGGATGATTATTTCCACAAGTTTCTCCACCACGTTTTTGCATGCATCATGAACTATAGCTACAGGTTAAAACCACAAATGGGAGGGGGCCTTATATGTATAATTCTCTGTACCCTACCCTTCATGTACTCAGTCCCCAAAGGGCACTGCTGTTTTCTTTAGTTTCTTTTCCAGCACAGCGAGTCCTCAATGACACCATTTTCATTCAATGTTGTTTTCATGTTAATGAGAAAAAAAAATCATTTTCAGCTAGAGCCACTATCTGTGTGGAGTTTGCATGTTCTCCCTGTATGTATGTTGGTTTTCTTCAGGTACTCTGGTTTCCACCCACATGCCAAAGATGTGCATATTAGATGAATTGATGTGTCTACAGTGTTCTAGTCTGTGTTAATGTACTTTTGTGTATGAGTGCCCCTGTGATTAAATAGCGCTTAGCCAGGGTGATTTCCACTCTGAGCCTTGAATTGTTATTTGCACTTCCCACTCATAACCCTGAACTTGAATAAGCATATTGGAAAGTGAATGATTGAATAAAAATGAATAATTGTAAAATAAATATTTTTTAAGTAAATGATAATGATACAAATATATGATAATAAACAATGTGGTCTAAAAACTCTCATTGAGCCTATCATGTTTTGATACGGTTTGTGAACTGCTTGGAAGTAAAAAATGCTGCTTACAATTTTCTCCTTGACAATATTTATTGCTTGATTTAATCCACCATTACTATGACAACCATCACTTACTGAGTCACTGAAAATTGGGTAAATTATTGTTTGTTTTTATTGATCTTTCTTAAATGCATATATAGCTCATAATTATTTCAGTATATAATTTTATAAGTGTCTTTTATCTTTATTTAGAAGTTTAGTGGTTGTTGTGACCAGAAACATGCTGTAGGAACTTAACAGTTTTAATGTCTATTAGCATAGGGTAAAATTTGGTTCTTTATACATCGTTCCTCTTTAAGCCAGAGTTTCTAAGAAACTGTGAGTGCTATAAAGGACTTACTGTACTTTCAGGTAACTATTTTTATATTATGTTTCAGTTTTTTTTTTCCAGGGAGTATTCCAATTCAGTCATATCTATTCTAGTCATATATAAAAGTTACATAAATTATTTTTTGGATATCTGAATTTTGTGAGCTAATAAATACAGAACATTATTACAATTGTGTAAATAACCAACCACTGACTACACTAAGTTATGACTGAACAAGGGAGAGGATCATTCTCCAGATGCACTAAGTTATAGAAACAATTCAGTGAGCTAAATTAGATTAATAGTAAAAATGTTAAGGCAAAAATCAAGAATTGTTGAGCTACAAGACTTTTGAAGACTGGATATAAAACCCATAGGATCTAAGACTTCTAGATTATTTTAAGCATAGAAGTGCAGGGTAATCTGCAGTCAGGTAGTTGGTGTAGTTTTGGGGTGATGATGGTAGTAACACTGATGATGGTAAAAGTGGTAATAATGCTGGTAGTGATGACTGTGTTGTTAGTGATGGTGGGAATACTAGTACTGGGTGCTGACTAAGATAGAAGTGGTAATGGAAATGTTGTAATGATAATGAAGTCAAAATCTGGGAAAATCTATTTGAATAAATTAGATAAGTTTCACAAGGGGATGAAAATTCTTACTTTGTCTAACATTGTAAAAATCATTATCTAAAAAACAACCAAAAGGTATTTTGATCTCACTTTATATAATCTTTAATATGTAGTTGAGCCCCATTTAACCAATTTGACATGTTTCCTACAAAGAATTGTTTATTTTTTAGCTCCCATATAGCAGTGGAGACGTGTACTCCTCAAACCAAAAACATATTACTCTATAAAAGTATATCTGCAATACTTTACTGACTATGCCCCTATAGCATTTTGTTTATGTGTTATAATATTTACAATGGTGAAGCACATTTATTCATTTATGTGAATTATTTGAGAATGAGGGTGTTACTTATATATTCATTTATTTATATTTTCAAAGTTTATTTTTGTATAGAGTGTGTATATTTATGGGTACATGAGGTATTTTGATACAATTATGCAAAGCATAATAATTATGTCATGAAAAATGGGGTATGCATTCTTTCAAGCATTTAACCTTTGTGTTACAAACAATCCAATTAAACTCTTCTAGTTATTTTTAAAATGTACAATGGATTGTACAATTAAGTTATTATTAACTGTAGTCACTCTGTTATGTTAGCAAATACTGGGTTTATTGATTCTTTCTATTCTTTTGCACCCATTAACTATCTCTAGTTTTCCCCCGACCCCATATCCCATTACCCTTCCCATACTTTGGTAATCATCCTTCTTACTCTCTATCTTCACAAATAAGAACATGTGATATTTGTCGTTTTGTGCTTGGCTTATTTCACATAACATAATTACCTCCAGTTTCATACATATTGTAGGAAATGATACGGTCTCATTAATCTTTATGGTCATTTTGTTCCATTGGTCTCTGTTTCGGTTTGTATGTCATTAAAATGATGTTTTGAATTCCATAGATATACAGTACAATTTGAAGTCATGCAATGTGATTCCTCCAGTTCTGTTTGTTGTTGTTGTCATTCAAGATAGTTTTAGCTATTTTGGGTCTTTTGTAGCTCCATACAATGGCATGTTGTGAAAAATGTCATTAGTATTTTGTTAGAGATTTCATTGAATTTGTAGATTGCTTTAGGTAATTAGGTAATTTTAACAATATTAATCCTTCCATTGCATGAATATGAAATATTTTTCCATTATTTTGTGTCCTCTTCCATTTCTTTCATCAGTGTTTTTCAGTTTTAATTATAGAGATCTTTCACATTTTTGGTTAAGTTAATTTTTAGGTATATAATTTTATGTGTAACTATTATAAATGGCATTAATTTCTTCATATCATTTTCATTCTGTTTGCTGTTGACATATAGTAATGCTTCTGATTTTTGTATGTTGATTTTGTCTCTTGAAACTTCAGTGAATTTATCAATTCTAATAGTTTTTTTTTTAGTGGAGCCTCTATGTTTTTCCAAATATAAGACCATATCATCTGCAAACAAAGATAATTTGACTTTTTTCTTTTCAATTTGGATGGCCTTGTTTTCTATCTCTTTTCTTTCTTTTTTTTTTTTGAGACGGAGTTTCATTCTTGTTACCCAGGCTGGAGTGCAATGGCGCGATCTCGGCTCACCGCAACCTCCGCCTCCTGGGTTCAAGCAATTCTCCTGCCTCAGCCTCCCGCGTAGCTGGGACTACAGGCACGTGCCACCATGCCCAGCTAATTTTTGTATTTTTAGTAGAGACAGGGTTTCACCATGTTGACCAGCATGGTCTCGATCTCTTGACCTTGTGATCCACCCACCTCGGCCTCCCAAAGTGCTGGGATTACAGGCGTGAGCCACCGCGCCCGGCCCTATCTCTTTTCGGATTGTTCTAGCTAAGACTTCCAGCACTGTTTTGAGTAACAGTGGTGAATGTGGGCATCCTTGTCATTTTTTAGATTTAAAAAATATATATTTCAGGTTTTCTCCATTTAGTATGATACTAGCTGTGGATGTGTAATACATGACTTATTATCTTGAGCTATGTTCCTTCTATGCCCATTTTGGGGGTTTTTATGATGACGGGATGTTAAATTTTATCAAATCAATTTTCATCATCAGTTGAAATGATAATATGAATATTCTTCTTCATTCTGTTGGTATGATGTAT
The DNA here is from genome assembly GCA_004027835.1 of Alouatta palliata. NCBI lineage: Eukaryota > Metazoa > Chordata > Mammalia > Primates > Atelidae > Alouatta > Alouatta palliata. The sequence continues at coordinate 6,644 of PVKV010021066.1, forward strand.
TACATTGATTGATTTGCATATGTTGGACCATCCTTGTATCACTGAGCTAAATGCCACTTGGTCTTAATGAATGATCTTTTTAATGTGTTGTTGAATTTGCTTTGCTACTAGCATTACATTGAGGATTTGTACATCAAAGTTCATAAGGAACATTAACATGTAGTATTTTTTTTATTGATGTGTTTTTATCTGGTTTTGGTAACAGAGTATTACTGGCCTCAAAAAATTTGTTTGGAAGAATTCTCTACCTTATTTTTTGAAATAGTTTGAGTAAGATTGGTATTGGTTCTTTTTAAAGTATTTGGTGGAATTCAACAATAAAGCCATCAGATCCGAGGCTTTTCTTTACTGGGAGACTTTTTATCACAACCTTAATCTTCTTATTTGTTACTGGTCTCTTAAGATTTTGGATTTCTATACGGTTCAAACTTGGTAGGTTGTATATGTCTAGGAATTTCCTCTAGATTTTGCAGTTCATTGGCATATCTTTGCTCATCGTAACTTCTAATGATCCTTTGAATTTCTGTGGTGTCAATTGTAATGTTTTATTTATCATCTCCAACCTTATTTATTTTGTTCTTCTCCCTTGTTTTCTTCATTAGTTAACTAAAGGTTTGATAATTTTGTTTACCTTTAATAAACCAGTTTTTTTAATTAAACTTTGGTATTGATTTCTTCATTTGCAATGTATTAATTTTGCCTCTCATTATTTCTTCTACTAATTTTGGGTTTATTTTGCTCTTGCTTTTCTAACTCTTTAAGATGCATCATTAGGTTATTTATTTGAAGTTATTTTTGATGTAGGCACTGATAGCTATAAATCTCCCTCTCAGTATTGTTTTCCCTATATCTTGTAGGGTTCAGTATGTTATGTTCCCATTATCATTTGTTTCAAGAAATTTCCCATTTTCTTCATTAACCCACTGGCCATTCAGGAGCATGTTTTTAAGTTTCCATATGTTTGTGTACTTTTCAAAATTGCTTCTCTTATTAATTTCTAGTTTTATTACCTAGTGGTTAGAGAAGATACTCAGTATTATTTCAATTTTTAAATGTTTAAGACTTCTTTTGTGATGTAACATATGGTCTATCCTTGCGAATGATCCATCTGCTGAGGAGAAGAATGTATATTCTTCAGCCATTGGATGAAATGTTCCATAAATAGCTATTCAGTCCATTTATACTATCATGCATATTAAGTCAAATGTTTCTTTGTTGATTTTTTGCTTAGGAAATTTGTTCAATGCTGATGGTGGGGTGTTAAGTCTCCAGTTATTAATGTATTGAGGTTTGCCTCTCTCTTTTGCTCTAATAATGTTTATACATCTGGGTGCTCCAGTGTTGGGTACATATATATTTAAAATTGTTATATCCTCTTGCTCAGCTGACTGCTTTATCATTATATAATGACTTTCTTTGTTTCTTATTTATTTGTATGTGAAGTATGTTTCTTGTAGGAAGAAGATCATTTACTTTTGTATTTTTTATCCATTCAGCCACTCTATGTATTTTTATTGGAGAGTTTAGTCCATTTACATTTAATACTATTATTTATACTTTAGACTTACTTCTGTCTTTTTGTTATTTTTTGTTGTTTTGTGGCCTTGTCTTCCTTTATTTCTTCCTTCCTGTCTTCCTTTTAGTGAAAATTTCTCTGGTGGTATGATTTTCTTACTTTTTATTTTTTGTGTATCTATTGTATCTTTTTCACTTTGAGATTGCCATGAAGTATGCAAATACTATTTTATAACCCATTTTATTAAAATATCACAACTTATCACTGACTGCATAAACATATTAACAAACACGTGATAAGAGAACTAATCAAAATTCTACATTTTATCTCTCCAAATTTTAACTTTTTGTTGCTTCTCTATGTTTTATTATAATATGTCTTGGAAAATTGGGATAGTTTTTTTTTTTTTAACTGGTTTATCTCTTGGTCTTTCTACTTAAGAGTTGTTTACATACTACATTTACCCTGTAATAATATTTTGGTCTTTTTTCTGTGCTTGCAATTGCCAATGAGTTTCGCACCTTCAGATAATTTCTGCTTGCTCACTAACATATGTTTTTTTTTTTTTTCTCAGATTGAAGAACTTTCTTTAGCATTTCTTGTAAAACTAGTGTAGTGGCAATGAAATCTTTCAGGTTTTGTTTGTCTTCATTTATTCTTCATACTTAAAGAATATTTTTACTAGATAAACTATTCTAGAGTAAAAGTCTTTTTTTGTTTGTTTGCTTATTAGTGTTCTATCAGCATTTTAAATATGTTAGGCCACTCTCTCCTGTCCTGTAACATTTCCACTGAAAAGTCTGCTGCCAGACATGTTGGAGCTCCATTGTGTGTGTGTGTGTGTGTGTGTGTGTGTGTGTGTGTGTGTGTGTGTGTGAGAGAGAGAGAGAGAGAGAGAAAAAGAGAGAGAGAGAGAGAGAGAGAGAGAGAGAGAGTGTGTGTGTGTGTGTGTGTGTGTGTGTGTGTGTGTGTGTGTGTGTGTGTGTGTGTTTCTCTTGATGCTTTTAGACTTTTTTTTTCATTTTTGCCTTTGGAAATTTAATTAGTAAATGCCTTGTGGTAGTCTCCTTTAAATTAAACCAATTAAACCTGTTTGTTTTTCTATAATCCTCTTTTACTTGAATGTTAATACCTTTCTCCAAGTTTGGAAAGTTCTCTGATATTATCCCTTTGAATAAAATTTCTACTCTTATCCTGTTTGCTACCTCCTCTTTAAGGCCAGTGACTCTTAGATTTTCCCTTGGTGCTACTTCTAGATCTTGTACACATGCTTTATTGTCTTTTATTCCTTTTTTCTTTTGACCCCTCTGACAGTGTATTTTCACATAGCCTGTCTTCAAGCTCACTTGTTTCTGCTGCTTAAGTTATTCTGCTATTAAGAGACTCTGATGCATTCTTCAGTATGCCAATTGCATTTTTCAGCTCCAGAATTTTTACTTGATTCTTCTTAATGATTTCAATTATTTTTTAAAAATTATCTGATAGGATTATGAATTCCTTCTCTGTGTTAGCTTGAGTTTCTTTGAGTGTTCTCAAAGCAGCTATTCTGATAAATCATGTATCTCTGCTTCTCCAGTATAGGTACCTTATTTAGTTAATTTTGTAAGGTTATGTTTTCTCAGATGGCCTTGATGTTTTTAGATGTTTGTTGGTGTCTCTGCCTTGAAGAATTTGGTATTTATTGTAGTATTTGCAGTCTAGACTTGTTTTAGCCCATCCTTCTTGACAAGGCTTTCCAGGTGTTAGAAGGAACTTTGGACCCAGGCTAAATAATGCTGTGGCTTCACACAGTATTTTGATAGAAGTATCACCTTGGTGGTCCTGGATAAGATTCAGAAGAATTATCTGGATCACCAGCCAGAGACTCTTTTCTTTTTCTCTTACTTTCTGCTAAACCAATGGAATCTCTCTCTGTGTGCTATATGCCTTAAACTGGGAGTATGGTGATGTGAGTACCCCTGTAGCCACTACCACTGGGATTGTGCTGGGTCAGACATGAAGCCAGCATAACACTGGGTCTTACCCGAGGCCTGCTCTAACCACTATCTTGTTACTAGTTATGTTCATTCAGGGCCCTTGGGCTCTGCAATCAGAAGGTAGCAAAGTCATTTAGGTTAGTGTCTTTCCTTTCAGGGTAGTGAGTTCCCCTGTGCCCCTGGTGGGTCCAGGGATCCTGTCTGGAAGTTAGAGATTGGGGTCAGAAACTGTAAAAATTTACCTGATACTCTATTGTATTGCATCTATGCTGGTGCTCATATCACAATACAAAGTCCTTGCCACTCTACTCTCCCCTGTCCACAGGGAGTGGATTTTATCCCTGTGGCTATCCCTACCACTGGCCAATGGGGAGTTCTGTCAGGCCACCATTAATGTTCACTTAAAGCCCATGGGCTTTTCAATCATCTTGTGGTAAATGCTGTCGAACGTGGCACTTCTCTTTCAGGTCAGTGGGCTCCCCTCTGCCCCAGGGCTGGTCCAAAAATGCTGCCCAGGAGTCTAGCCCTGGACTCACATACCCCAAAAGCCTGTTTGTTGTTCTCCTTTGCAGCTGATCTCGTACCTAAAGTGCAAGACGACATTCCCTTTACATTTCCCTCTGCTTTTCTCAAACAAAAGGAGTCTCACTATATCACCTCAGCGGGGAGTATGTTGGATTACAACTGAAGTCAGCATGTTTCAGATACCAAGGCCCATGGCATGCTACCTGGGTATCACTGCTGGATATTCAGGGACAAAGTGCTCTTTTGTTAGTAGATGTTAAATCTTTCCAGGACTGGGTCCTTCCCTTCAAGGCAACACATGTTCTTGTTTCTTGGGGTGTGTCTAGAAATGTTGACTGTGAACTAGTGCCTGGAATGGGGGCCTGTAACTCCACCCATTGCCCTATTCTACTGTGGCTGAACTGGTATCTAAGGTGCAGGACAAAGTTCTCTTTACTCTTTGCTCTCTTATCCTTATGCAGAAGTAAGGAGTCACTTTCCTTGCAGTATGCTACACTGCCTGGGGTTGCAGGAGAGGTGATGGAAACACTCCCTTACTGCCTTTGCTGATGTCTCCCTAGGTCACATGCAATTCTAGTCCACTGGCTCTGAGCCCAGCCCAGTGCTAGCAGTTACCTGTGAATTGTAGTCCTTATGTCCTAGACTGCCTTCCAAGTTTACCTAAAACACTAGAACACTTTGGTCCTCATTTCCAAGAAACTCAAGTGCCAAACACTGAGATATGCAATTCTCATCTGGCTAGATCTGGTCTAAATTCTCCCTCCGTGTGAGGGCACTGGTTCAGCCCAGCATAGCTTTGCTCTTTGCTGTAACAAGGTAGCACTGAGTTAAATAAAAAGTCCCCCAGTTACTGTGCTCTCCCTCCCCAAAGTACAGACTCTCTTCTTCACTACATGAGGGCTGCCAGGTAATGGGGGAAGTGTTGTATTGGTGATTTAAGACTCTCTTTTTTTACTGTCTTCAATACTTCTTTCAGGGATATGAAGTTAATGCCAGGTACTGTAATTGCCCACCTGATTTTTCATTATTTTGACAGTGTTTTTCTGTGTGCTTATAGTTGTTAAAATTTGATGGAGGCATACATGGATGTAGGCTTCTATTCTCCCATCTTGCTGTGTCCTCCAGGACTATGCTTTTTATTATTATATACATTACTTTGAATAATGATGAAATGGAAGGTTTGGAATTTTAACCTATATTTGTGGTGTGTAAAAGATGATATATTTCTTAGTAAATAAATGAAAAAGTTCTAATAATACTGGGTTGGCTAGAAGTATATTATGAAATATTTAAAAGAGCTTCCTCTCTACCTATACCTACTCGATATTCCTCAACGATCTGTATAGCCAAAACAAATAAAGCCTGATGCCTCCAAATTTGCTTCATATGTCTTTCCTCTGAGAGTCTGGGGGAAGTTAGCACACAGAAGCCTTTGAATTATTTAGACACGTGAATCCTATGATGCTGAAGTGGAAAACCAGGGGCCACATATAAGACCACCATGGATTATTCATTTCCCTTTACCAGCTTACCTTCTATAGACAGAGATACGTAGGAGTAATGAGCATAGGACTATGGACCTTTTTTTCCTTCCTAGTATGAGGATATCTTTTCTCTCTTTCTTTGTGTTTTTCCCCTCATTCTCTTCTACTTTAGAAAAAATTCTCACTCCAGTGTCTTAAAAGTAATAATAACAATTATTCTAGAAGGATAATTTTCTTTAGAAAATCTTATTTTTTTTCTGATTGTTATATTCCTTTCACTGAGTCAGTACAAAATATGGCTACCTTCTCTAAATGGATCATATTTGGAAGTGTAGAGATATGCAGAGGAACAATAACCGATAGCACCTTAATAAATCTTTTTGCTGCCTGCTGAGTGTTTGTGACATCAATGGGAATGAAATTAGTTTAGAGATGGAGAGAAATTCTAATTTTATTTAAACTGGGTGATACCCGGGAAGAACAAATCCTGGCATTTTCAATAGTTCTCATAGTTCTGTGGATTATCAATCATGTTATTTTTGTTAAACTTTGAGAAGTCCCTTGTAGTTACTCATCTTTAAAAACAATACTCAATTTATGCAGATTTAGCAGAAGAGGATGAGTTTAGGATTCCAGTGGATCTCTTCACTCTATACTGTGTTATAGAGTAATCTGGTAGGAAGTTAAATAATTTCTGGGCTAATGAAAGGAGCTTAGGCTGGACTGAGAGGCTCTGGGGCTTTGAACCAGTTTCTTCCAAATTTGGAAGGTGATGATCTCATATTCCATATCTCATCACACCATCTTATTTGTATTTCTTAATGCAACTTGCAAGCCAAAGTACTATTTTAATGGATATAATTAGTTTATTAAAGCGTTAAAGCAGAAAAAAAACAATTCCTCTAGCCTCATATTCTGAAGAGAAATAACACTATTTCAACTCAGCCAGTTTTAAGAAAATACCAATTTTTTTCTGATTAGTTCTGTGCCTTTTTGTCCCGATAGCATTCATAATAAATTGAACCCATGTGCTGATCTGTAGCATACATCAAACTCCTTAGTTAGCAGGATTTAAATTACTTCAAATATATCCCTAGGGTTGATCTCAATTGAATTAATAGCCAGGTCCTTACCAAATAATCTCTTGAAGAGCAACAAAATCCTTCCTTGTGAAATCGTTTCTCTGACAAATGTCTGTCTAAAGAACTGCTACCCAATTTTAATGTGCATATAAAACACAGAAATCTTGATTAAGTGTGGATTTTAGGCCAAAAATATTTTAAGCTTCTAATTTAGTAGGCTAGGAGTGGGACCCAGCACTCTTTGTTTTTAACCCTCAGATGATTCTGAGACAAATGCTTTGCCTATTCCAGCGTTTACCTTGTGCGATATTTAAGTGATATTTCTTCTCTCCTTTTCCAATCACATTAAGAAGATGCTTGTTTCTTGTTTTCTTTTCTCCGTTAACTCTTCATTTTTTTCATAAGAAACATAGAGAAACCTAAAACCTGTTTTTCATAATCTTTTCTGATACATTTTGTTTTTCTTTTTACAAGACACTTAAGCTTTTCTTTTCTACCTTCATTTTCTTCAAAATGTTTTATGCTATTACCAGCAATTTATTATCTCCCTGATTAAGCAACTTATAGAGTTCTAAATTCACTATGATAAATCACTGATATTTACTGATATTTACATGGAGTGTATTTACACATACTATTTTTTTTTATAAATAAATACTTATAACTGCAAAATAAAGAAAATGTAAAACCAGTAACTTAAGCTTCTTTATAAAAAACTAAATAAAGAAAAGCAATGTACCCAAAACAAGCAGAAGAAAGCAATGAAAATATTGTAGAAATAAAAAAAATACAGAATACATAAAATCACTAAACGTCTAGCTAGTATAATCAAGATAAAAAAATACAAAAGGTCCAAATTACCAATATCAGGAATGAAAGAAATGGCATTACTACCAATCCACAGGCCTTAAAAAATAATTAAGAAATGGAAACACTATGACAACTCATTACCCATTAATTGGTCAACTTAGATAAAACATACCAATTCTGTGTAAGCTACAGCTACAAAATCACTAAAGAAACAGATAAAATAACTGAAACAATCCAATAGCTGTTCAGGTATTGACTCTTTGGTTAAAAGCTCCATAACCTTTATACACTCCTCCCAAAAAACAAAGGACATTTTCACCTAATGCTCTTTCTAGCACATTCTACTAGTTAAGAACAAACAACAATAATAATGAGCATATATTCTATAGCATGTAGGAAAAATTCAAGACAAAAAAACCCTATAAACTAACATCAAGAGCTTAGATGTACAAATTTTCAAGATGTAGTGCAAGTCCAACAATATCTAAAATGGAGATTGTCAAACTATTATAACTAATAAGTGTAGAAATTGATATGCTAATTTCAAATTTATAGAAAAAGGGAAGGGAACCAGAATCACCTAAATAATTTTGAAAAGGAAAAACGTAGTTGTAAGATTCACATCACTACATTTTAATACCCAATATAAAGCTCCAGTAATCAAGACTGTGTGATATTAGCAAAAGCAAAGACGTAATATCAATGGAACAGAGTAGAAAGCCCAATAATAGACCTCAAATATATTCAGCCAATTTTTGACAACAATTTATGTTGGGAAAAGCAGCAAAGGAAAAAGGACTTACAGAGTGCTTACAGAAATTGGTTATGAGTAACACATAAACAGCAAACAACAAACTACAGAAGGCTGTAGGAGGCCTCTGAGGAGGAAGGCCTCTTCATGCCTCATGTTCTGGTACAAGGTGACCTAGGCTCTGTTACATATTGTGCTCAAAGACGTAAAATCCCTAGCACTATACGTAGAAAGACTTGTAGGCTCCTTGTAAGGCCCATGTTTCATCAGCTGCACATAGATAATAGGCTAAAGATAACTATATGTTCTTGTTTTGTGAGACTCCCAAACCACCACTGTTATCAGTCCATAAGATCACATACCAGTTCCAGCTCACTGATTTACTCCACCGTCACTCCACCCCTACCCTATAGATCAAAGTGATTATAATCAATAAATAGTGTGAATGATCAGAGCTTGGGGCCTTCACTGTCTCCTCCCACTGTCTCTCTTAATCTGTCTTTTCCTCACTCCTTTCTCAACACCACTCTCGGGGTACCCACAGGTGATGTATGGCTGGCTCCCTACAAATTTAATGCAGAAATATTCTTTTATCAAAAACAAAAGCTAATGGGGTCTCAAAATGAATGTGAAATACAAAACTTATAAAATTTCCAAAAAGCCCCACGTTAATTCATTTTCCAATCTTGTGTTTTCAACTTGCTGATGAGCTTTCAGAGACACTGCTAAAAGTATCATCAAAAAAGTTGCTTATCAGTTTCAGGAGATTTTGGGCTGAGACGATGGGGTCTTCTAGATATACAATCATGTTGTCTGCAAATAGAGACAATTTTACTTCCTCCTTTCCTATCTGAATACCCTTTATTTCTTTTTCTTGCCTGATTGCTCTGGCTAGAAAAATAAAAATAAAAATAAAAAAATCTGATGAATTAGATTATGTCAAAGTCAAAAATTTTGTTCTGTAGAAGACAAGATGAACAGGCACACCACAAACAAAAAGCGAATATTGAAAATCTGGAAAATCACGTGTGATTAAATATATGTGTCCATTTTGTGTGCCTGTCTGCCTATCACTATCTGTCTATCCATCCACCTCTGTCAGTCATCCATCCTTATAACAAGTCAAAGATAAATTAATATAAACACACATAGTTATATTCGTATGCATATAGTTATCTTTATTCATATTTGTATAAATTTGTTTACTTTTTGGTGTATATATGTATTTGTATATTTACAAACACATTTATTGTTACATGGGATGCTATAGTTTTTTCCAAGTTTAGATTCTGATATTTTTATAAAGGTATTTTGGTTCTTATATCATTGTTAAATTGGTATTTTTATGGGGCCATGAGGCCTTCAACTTTCTATTTTACCATCTTGCTGAAGCCACTCAATTTGGACAATATTAATTTTATTAGACTGTATTGTAATCATACTATTCCAGTTATGACTCTTGATCTTCTCTGAAATGTTTTAAAAATCTTTGATTTATACTAATTTTACCCTCTCTTGTCTTTGTATAAATTCAAGTATTTTTGTTTTCATGTGAGCTTATGTTTTCTTTTAATATGAAATACTGATGCAGTCAGTTTTGCTCCTTCTTGTTTAGTACAAGGGAAAATATATTCAAATACAATTTACCACGTATTTTAGGTTTTCTCTGTTTTTAGTTAACTCTACTATGGATAGGATATTCAAATCCCTCATACAGGTTTTTACCTCTCTCTGGTATTTCTGTTATTTTCATTTATTTATTTGTCTCTATCCACCAAATAATAATACAGTGGTAATACCATATAACCATAGGTGCTTTATAATAAGTACTGATAAATAGTAAGGTAATACTATCTGCCTTTTCCTCTGTCAGAATTCCCTTTGTTCAGTTTGAATACTTCTACATCTAAATGCATTCTACTGTCAGTTTATTGGCTATGTATGTTCACACATATTCACACATACAATTTAATTTGAAACTTTTATTAAAATAGTAATTAAATTATAGTTTGATTTAGCTAATGTTAGCATGATTATAATATTTAGTTTCCTTATAAGCAGTACATTATGCTTTATATGATACCTTTAATTCTGTTTTTATGAATGACCTGCCTATGGTCATAGCAAGGAGTGATTATGTGGGCACTACATCTGATTTATTCTTGCCTTCAGAAAAACATCAAACTAGCTATTTCTTCCTTTCTCTCCTGCATCGTCATTTTCCACATCTGCTAGATCTTTTACATGAGTATAAAAACATTTTCTGTTTATCTTACTACTTATTTAGATACTGCATATTTTTCCTTTCTTTTCTAAAATATATCTCCAAAATAATTATTTATACTCACTGTTATGTTTAATTTTATGTGTGACTTGACTGGGAAATGAAGTACCCAAATAGTTTAACATTATTCTATATTTGTCTGTGAGAATGTTTCTGGATAACATCAACATTTAAATTGGTAGACTGAATAAAACAGATTGAACTCCTTAATACGGTTGGGTTCATTCAATACGTTGTAGATCTGAATAGAACAAAAGTTAGTATGAGGGAGAATTTGTTCTTGCTGCCTGACTGAGCTGGAACTCAGTCTTCTGACCTTGGGCTGGAGCCAACTTTATCATCTCTCTTGTGCTTAGGACTATGAAGTTAGACTAGAATGTAGTCTTTCTTGGTTCTTCTGGTTCTCAGATCCTCAAGCTTAGTCTGAAATTACCAGCTGCCCTGGGGCTCCAGACTGCAAATGGTAGATCATAGGACTTTTCAACCTGCATAATCGTGTAGCCAATTTTACGTAATAAGTATTTTATCTATTATCTTTCTCTCTCCTTTTTTACTTTCTCTATTCTGTTATTCCTTAAAAAACATTTTATTGTGAACATTATACAGTCTCAGAAATGTGCATATATATGCATGTATGCAGTTCAAAAATAGCAATAAGCTAAACCCCAGCAAAATTACAATTCTGATTAAATTATAGAGTTTTATTACCCCAGTATGGATCATGAATAGAAAAGCATCAGCTTTGAGATACTCCATATCCTGGATATCCTCTCTCCAGTCTTATCCCTTTGTTTCAACCAGAGAAAACTACTCTGAATTGTGTTGACCTTTTTTTTTGTTTTTTGTTTTTTTTTTAAAGACAGAGTTTCACCATGTTAGTCAGGCTGGTCTTGAACTCCCAACCTCAGGTGATCCGCCCGCCTTGGCCTCCAAAGTGCTTGGATTACAGGCGTGAGCCACCACGCCCGGCCTGTTTTGTTTTTTATGTTTAATATTTTAATGTACCTACCTAAGTAATGTCTTTTAATTTTGTCTATTATGGAATCTATTTGAATAGCAACTGTCTATATCTCAAATTTGCTATCTATTCTAAAGTATGTAGGTGTTTTATTTACTAATTACAGTTCTAGTAACTGTCTTTGATCTACATCCTCACCAAAACCATTTACAAACTATAATTTTTTTTTGTTAAAAATGGTGGAAATGTGATGAAACCGTGTGATGTTTTGCTGCTTTTGTTTTCACACATACCTAATAACTAAAAATGTTAAGATTTTTATTTTTAATGTTTTGCCCATTTGGACTTTTACATTTCTGAAGTGTCTGTTGAATATCCTGTATTATTTCCTCTTATTTCCTCCTTATTAATTTTATTTTATTGTAGTAAGGATAGTAAATATGATATTTACTCTCTACAAATTTTTCAGTGTATATGACAATACTTTTTACTTTAGATATAGTGTCTTACAACAGATCTCTTGAACTTATTCAATTTGCTTAACAGAAACTTTATGCCTGTTGATGACTAACTCCCCATTTTTCTCTTTCCCAGCTTCTAGCAACCACCATTGCGTTCTTTCTTTCTATGCAATTGACTATTTTGGACACCACCTGTAAGTGAAATCAAACAGTATTTGTCTTTGTGTGACTGGCTTGTTTCAGTGAGCATAATGTCTTCAAGCTTCATCCGTGTTGTTGCATGTTGTAGAATTTTCTTCTTTTTAACACCTGAATAATATTATTTTCTGAGATAATATTGTTTTGATTTTTATTGTTTTGATTTTTACTTTTAGGATATTAGCCTTCTTTTGCGTGGTGTGAGTTATGTGGCTAATTTCTTTCTTTCTTTTCTTTCCTTTCTTTGCTTTTTTTTGTTTGTTTGTTTCTTTTTTTTCCAATATGTACTTCCTAAAGGCATTATTTGTCATTAATTGTTTTCTCCAATTCTTTTATAGACCAAGTGTTCATGTATTTTAGGAATTTGCATTTTATACTTTTGGTAAATTTATATCTTCCTATTCCAAACCCACTCTCATAACTACTATAGCTTTGTAACAATTTTGATATTCTACATGATATCACATTAACATTTTATTTTTATTATACTAATAAATATAATAGTATTTTTTTCCCAGTCCAAAGACTGGGGAAGAAAAACAAATTCAGCTATGGAAAGCCTCCTAATAAAACTTCTTACCAGGCTCTCCTTCTGGATTACAGAAACATGGTACATGTTTTAAAGCTTATATGTGGCTTTCTGATTATTAATATATGCAGATTTATTTTATATCTAAACCCCAAAAGACAGCGTTTTTAAAATAACATTTGGCTTACAAAAATGTGCTGAAGCTGCAGTAAATTAACTTTGGACATTGCTCCTAAAATGATGAATGGAAGATTATTTTAATATATGAAATAGGTTTAGTGAACCATAAAAAATATAAATGCCAAATAATTTAGTTACTACTGTAGTGCATCATAAAAGATGGTTATGCTGGTAATGAGACGGAGGTTGCAGTATAGTATGGTAAAGTGACACATTATTGTCTTTTGAGGTTATCATTTTTGTTATTTCCTGACAGCTTCTCAGCCAAAAAATGATTATAAAAGCAAATCAACTGAAAATCTTTGAGTGGTAAGTGACCATGTGTCAGACTATATTATTCTTCAGCATCACTTTTTTTGTGTAATAATTGTTCTGGTTCATCTGTTGGGAATTAAAGTATTTTGAATTTTCATGAATGTAACAAATAAAAGAAATTGTGGAGAATATAAGATAACTCAGGTGATTAAAGGAAGAAATAAATGTTTAAGCTATATGCTAACTTAAGAACAAATACTTTTTAATTAAGATAATCAAATATTTTGAAATATTGTGTAATTCAAATGTTTCATGAATGAAAGACACAATCCAAAAATGTAGGAAGTAGAATGGAATATATTTCTAGTCTCAGGAGATAATTTCATTTATAATAATTCAATATTTGATTTTCTAAATATGAGTAAATAAAAAGCTCTCTGAATTACCAAAAAATGTATATATTATGTGCTTTTAGTCAGTACTATTTTTTAAACGAAGTATCAGTATACACATTTTGTTGAACTATAAAATGCATTTCATATTCTTTCTCTCCTTCTATCCTTTCTTCCTCTGACTCTTATAAAATTGACATGTGAGCTTAATATTTCAAAATGGTACATCAAGATAGAAACATTAATATATTTGGTCAGAGTGGTCAACATTACTGAAATGCTCCAGATAGAAAAAATAAAAACATGGTAGTGATTAATAATGATAAGGAAAAGAAGAATGGTTTGTAGAAAAGTTATATTGATCTTACCCACATTATTTGAAAATTGAAAATTTAGAATTAAAAATACTGTTTGGGTTATAAGATAGCACTTCACTTGTCAGAATAACCAGTTAAATTTCTCAAGTCATAACAAATAACTACTATTCTTATCCTCACCACCTTAACTTTAGTCAACCTGGACTTTTTCTCCCACCTCAGAATCTACTCATAGTCACTGTTTATTGAAACACAAATGTTTCTCTGACTACTCTCTTACTCCTTTCAGAACTGCACTATAAATACATATAGCTTTTGTATAGAGAATTAAAAAAAAATCAAATCCTTTTTATTCTGTCCCAGCTTTACTGTTTATAGTACATATCATTCTGTCCCAGCTTTACTTTTTATAGTACATATCATCCCTTTTGTTTATTTGTATGTTTTAATATGTTTCATTTACCCCATCATGTGAGTTCCATGAGAGTTGAAAGTTTCCCTTTACTACTATTTCCCAGTGCCTAAGATAGTGCTTGTCACACAGTGAAAGCTCAATACTTAATCAGTTAATGCTGACAGAATGACTGGCAATTGTGTATGCATTGGAAAGTTTTAATGTTACAGTGTCACAGAGCTCATGAACTAAGCCTCTGACTTCATACACATATTGTTAAGGTAATACCAATAAAACTCTTATTGTGAGCATCTTGAATTAATGTATGGGTCTTTCTGTCAAGCTCTATTTGTGCAATATAATAATTCAATTAAATCCTTTCTACGTTGCCTTAATGCTAATTTTATCTTACTGTATGGAATACAGTGAATGTAATATGTAAATAATGAAGATACTTAGATTATTATTTTAGAATGTATTTCTTGAATCAGTTTTGTGCTTTGTCTTCAGTAATACAGACAACACTAAAATTATCATATTCTAAAGAAGCTGAGCTTTTAACTTTAACACAGTCTTAAAAAGGTCTAAAAATATGGCTACTCAGTGTTCTGACTTGCAGTTCTATCATATGAGTTCCCATATAAAGGACTTCTTCCATTTCTTATAATACCTTTTCCACTGTTGAGAACCTTTCTGTAGAGATCTAGTAAGTCTCATAAAGGAGAAAAAATGGATATAAAACCCCTAGGAAATAGCAGTTGGTGAACAACACTAAAATGCAGCAGTTCATGCAAGACATAAGAGAAACAAATATTTTCAAGTGAAAACTTTGAAAAACAATTTCTGAAATTTATTGACAATGTTTTCTAAAAAAACAAATGAAATTTTCTCTGCAGTACTTCTAATTTTATGAATAAATAATAGAAAAATAACAGTTCCACTTTGGTTTTGAAAGTAGACTCTATAAAACATTTGTCTGAATATGTTTGCTATAAGCTGTTTCTCTGAAAGCCATCTAAATGAGATTTATTTACTATTCCTGAACAAATACATGTTTTACAACTCTAACATGCTTAATTTATACAGTGATATGACATTTTCTGTTAAGCTATTCAGGAATATTGTATTTGTATTGAAAAGCCTGATATTTAATGAACACTATTTCTTTAAAATTACAAGAATATTTCCCCCCTTATATTTAATATTTCTCTTTTTGAACCCAGTAGGTTACTTTGAGCTATAATTTTGGTGACATTATAAAATGAATAAACCTTTATTTTGTATCTGACTTTTTGTTTGTTTTCATACCTTCTCTGTATATTGAGGTATAAATTATGTTCATAAAACATACATATTTTAAGTATAATCCCAGTAAATTTATACATATATATGAAATAATATCTTATTCTATTATAATAAGAAAACATCATACAAGTTTATAAGTAGTCTATTTCCAAAACCCCAGCAAACTCCTCATGATGCTGCACAGTTGATATTTCCTCTCAATGATAACTGATCTCCTCATTTCTTTTATCTAATATTAATTTTTCTTATTTTTTAAATTCATATAAGTGGAAACATATAGCATGTATACTTTTTAACTTTGACTTTTTTAGCTTAATCTTGTGAAATGTATCCATATTGTTTTATGTAGCAATTTATGAATTTGTTTATTGTAAGGTAGTATATAATATACTTTTCAATTCTCCTCAACACATTTGTATTGTTTTCAATTTGAGACTAGTATTACTAACATTGCTATAAACATTCTTGTGTTTGTATTTTGTGGACATAAGCACTTACATTTGTTTAATATGGAATCAGAAACAAAATAGATAATACATAGGTAAAAAAGTTGGACTTAAATAGATACAGCTTTTTTATGTGGTTGTACCAATCATATTTTGACCAGCAATATATGAGACCTCTAATTAGTGTGTATCTTCACCCATCATTTGTATGTATAGTCCTTTTAATTGTAACCATTCGGATGAGGGGTTAGAATAACTTGTAAATGTGATTTAGATTTTTAGGATAAGTAATAATTTTGGGAATCTTTGTATATATATGTCTATTGGTCATTTGAATATCCACTTTGGTGAGAGTTTGTGTCTTTTGCATATTTTGAACAATCTTCTTTTAAAAACTTATTTTTCAAAAAAATTTTCTGGGGTGCTTTATATATGTGCTGAATAGGAGAACTTTGTTGGATGTACATATTCAAAACATTTTCTCACCATCTGTTGCTTGATTACATACTTTCTTAACGTTGTAAGTGGATGAGCAATTCTTAATTTTAATAAGATATTATTTATCTATTTGTTATATTGGTGGATTTTTCTGCAATTTAAAAAAAAATTGTTACCATACTCAAGACCAAAGGACTGATTTTTCTTTCTCGTATTAATATCCTTGTTTGTAGGCAAAAGTTGATACTCACCCCACCAAAATATGGCAAGTGCCCCTGTGTTAGTTCATTGTGCATTGCTATAAATGAATACCTGTGGCTAGGTAATTTGTAACTAAAATAGTTTTATTTAGCTCATGGTTCTGTAGGTTGTACAAGCATGGCACCAGCATTCAGGAAACTTTTACTTATGTTGGAAGGAGAAGAGGAGCAGGCCTGTCACATGTCAAGCAAGGGAGAGAGTCAAAGGGGAGAAACTGCCAGGCTCCTTTCAAATAGTCAACTCTCAGGAGAACTCATTACCACTCATGACTATGGGATAGCAGCAAGCCATTCATGAGGGATCCACCCCCCAGGACACAATGCCTCCTACTAGACCTCACTTTCACCATTAGAAGTCGCATTTCAACATGAGATTTGGAGGGGACACACACCCAAATCATGTCAGTCCCCAAAGAAGGAAAGACCACCTATTATAAACTCACCTTGAAGACATTCTCCTAACCATGTGTAATACCAATTCATGTAGTTTACATTGTTTCCACAGCTCTCAAATAATTTACGACTAAAGTGGAAATTAGAAAGTATAATCCAGTCTTTTCTATTCATTGCATCAGAAACATTGAGATTCTGTGACTTGACGTAATGTACCCTGTAGCAGAAATCTTCATAATAAGTTTTTTCAATGCTAATAAAATGACTTGAGTATACTTTTCAAATTTCAATTCGTTGGACATATATTTTGAATTTTAAATTTTAAGTATTTTTATAATGAACCTTGACATCATCTCCATGAAATGGAAAACAATGAAATTTTATACATTCATAAATGGTACAGACAAATTAAATCATTTCTTCAAGACTTGCTGCAAACTGGTAGCAGTCTGGGAATAAAACCAAGTTCCCTGGTTTTCCATCTGTGCATTATATGAGATTTTACTAGGCAATTTTACAAAATAAAATTCAAAAGTTTAGGAGAAATAGTCTTAGGCATTCATATACTGTTTTCTAATTACATAATCTACCCCTCCATGTATATTTGTGTGTGTGTATGTGTGTGTGTTAATGTGCTTATGTGTATGTATGTACTATGGATAAAACTTTCCTTTCATGTTTATGAAAGGAAAGATTATGAGAATTTGGAATATGTATATTAAAAATAGTACTTAAGCACTGAAAAAACTCTGGAAAGGCGTAAGACATTTCCTTTCATGGGTTACAAATAATATGAGCTTTTCACAATCCTTGGTGGTTTGTATAAATGGTACAAAAATGCATAATGTGTGGGATTTGGGGAGGATCCTTGTATTATTTTCTTATAAAAATTTTCAAGCAAGTTGTCATGTTGACAAACAGCTTGAAAGTTCTCATGCTCAAATATGGTTTTTACTTTTCTGTTTTTAAATGTGCCATAATCATATATTCATCAACTTTATTTACAGATATTTCTATTAGTGTTTGCATTTGCCTTGACATTAGTGCTTAGCAACTCTAGTTAATAGCACATCAGATAACAAGCCTGGACCCAAGGCAGAATAGGGCTTTCAAATTTAAGTAGTTGATTTTATGAATTCTTATATTTTATTGAAAGTAGCAAATGTCATATTTTTTCAAGATTGAAGTTGAATATGCCATTTATCATAATTTTATTAAATTACTGAGTTTATTTTTTTCTTTAATCTCTTTACTCAGCTGACAACTGAGCTTAGGACATGCAGGCATTGTTCTAGCCTCTGTGCTACTTCCTGAACATATAGTAATGAGTGATATAGCCCAGGCCATGGTGACCAGATTGTATGCAGCAGAAAAATTGTCTTTTGGATTTTGATGCCAAGATTGGCAAGGGTGATGGATAGTCTTCTTTCGCCTAGTTGTGATGCTTTGGGCTACTTAAGTTCTATACATTGCTTACTTCTTATCTATAAAATGAAAAACAAGCGCAAATCAAATTATTGTTGTATAATTGAATAAGTCAAGGTGTATAACTTATACAATATAGTTTTTAATACTTTGAAGTGGCTTGAAACATGTTTTGTTTCCTTTCTGAAGCTGTGTCTGTGGCCAGTATCACTCTAATAATTACAATTTCTGAGACCCTTTCCTTTGAATACAATTTGAGGAGTTTCATAGGCAACCATTACATTGTTTTGCCAATTGTTCCCTCATAAGATTAGTTGAGAATATGATTAGCTTAGTAGGACTCAGTTTTATGACTTTGTGTTGTTCATTGCCACCATAATATTGTAATATCACATTTGTTTTCAGAAGAAAAATACTCCAAATATTATTTGTTGATTATTTAGTTCTTTCCTTCTTTTAGTTACTCCTCTCAGTCTTTCTGTCTCTCATTTTACTAGTTATTTCACTTTTCTTTCAGGTTATACAGAAGTTGAAATATACGAATTAGTGAGCAAAAGACAAGAAACCAGCAACATTATTTTTCTGCGTATAGCTTGATTATTCATATAAACCATTTGATCACAGAAATATCACGATATAAATCAAACTATTTGGTTACTATTTATTTTGCCATTGCTTCTAATGGCAAAAACTGCAATTACTTTTCTATCAACCTAATGCATAAAAATTGAGCTATTATATAGGATTTATGCTTCAGTGCAGATATTTACATTGATTTATAAAAAATAAATTTCAGTGACTTTTATGATGGTAATCTGTATTGTTCTGAAATGTTCTTTTAGAACCATATATTTGTTTGGAAAAATTGCATGTATATTTGCTCTAACGTTTCTTATCATTGGGTAATTTGATCATTTTAAAAGTAGATAATTGTTATTTCCCTGCTTGTTAAGTAATAATGGCAAGTAACAAGAGTATAACGGGAATACTTGTTCCAAACATGTATAATAATATTTATCAAACTGACTTGATTATCTATACACATGCACACAAAATTATACAGAGTTAATCATTTTATGAAGAGATTTTTTTCATTAGAATGCATTTTTTTCTATACTACTATAACATTTTGATTCTTCTTAAGATCTTTTTTTGCTGCTTTTTCTCCCATCATCTTTGTAATGACTGTGCTGAGCATCACAATTGCTTGAGACAGTCTTATTTGCATTTCCTGAATGCATTTCCACTTTAACCTCTATATAAGATCAATATTTAATCACCCTTTAAAATCTAAATTTATACCATGTCTCTCCAAAACGACCTATTTGTCCATCATGTGCTGTTTCTTCATATTATAAAGACCTAAATGGATTAGATGTAATAATTGAGTGTACATTTCAAAGAAATATTATTGTTTTAAAGAGTAATTTGAATGTGTGAAAAATTAAAATTTTCACTTAATACAATTAATAAAGGTCAAATCCCTGGTGCATATGTAAGTGTTCCATTCATATTTGATTAGGTGTTAGGCAATATAATGTATATAGCAATTAATTAAAAAAACATTTAAACATTCATGAATATAAGTCTGCTATATTTTGTTAAATTACTGTATGAAGGAATTTGTTCAAGGTTTATTTTATGTGATGCTCAAACAGCACTGAGCAGTAGCTATAGTATTTCCATATTATATGTAAGAAAACTGAGATCTTAAAATTAAGTAGTTTGTCATAAATTGCCCTGCTAGTAAATCATTGGCACAATATTTAATTCATTTACATTCACACTATGTGCAAGAATTATTTTATTTTCATTTTCTCATGGGGAATATTACACTGGCCTCTTAGAATTAACTTTCTATAAAAATATGTGACATGTCCCTTTATTTAATAAAATTCTACATATCCTTGGAAGTTTATTTTGATACCATCTTTTTTGGATGTTCTTTCCTTACCCTTTTATTTCCTCCAATAGGCTAGCTCAACTATTACTATTTTAGTTGTCATACTTCCTGTGTATTTTTATGGTATGACTTACCTCCTAATGAATTGTAGTTGTATAATTACTTGTCTTTCTTTAATACCTGACTATGAACTTTTGGCAAGAATAGTCTGTATTTTATTTTTATATTCCTTTCTTCTAACACAATGTTTGGCTCAGAGTCAATTCTTTAAAATACTAAATGAAGATTAAATGTGTATCTATACACTAGAAAGTCATGAGAGCTTTGGAAAATTGCAATAAACTTAATACCGTGGCCTCAACTTTTAGAATTTAAAGCAATTTATGAAGAATGTACAACAATAATAGTGATATATTAAGTATGTATATATGACCTTTACAAAGTGTCCAGTTAATAAATATTGTGTATATCAAGTGATAATTAAATACATCACTTTTCCAGCTCTGTATCTGCTATATAAATAGATAATTTTATGATAATTTTTTCATACAGCAATATTTTATTTCATGATATATTTTAATTCCCTAGTTAACTATTTTACTACAAAATTTTGAATGATAGTATTTATTTATACCATTAGGGAATAGTTTAGAAAATTTATGGAATATGTATGCACATATTTCATGTATTTCTATGATTTTCTTGGGAATATAAACAAATAATATTTTTATATTTACATATAATCACAGTAATATTGTTTTTTAAATTTGGGAGGTAATATTTAGATAGTAATATCACAATTATTTTTGGAGGTAAAAACTTGCATAGGTTCAATTTTAACTTGTACTTACTGGCTTTCCCATCTCTTCCTCTTGCTTAATCATATTGGATCATTTTCTGTATTTCTTGATTTTTTTCACAAGTTAACATCTCTAAAATGATATGTTTTTTTATTGTTGCTTTAGATCTGGTAACAGATACATGTTATTTGATATTCTTTCTTATGTGTTACTTTAAATATTCACACATGAGTGCTTTCTGTTTTAAAAAATATTGTCCAAACTAATAAGTAATTTTTCAATAAGTATAAAATTAGGTCAGCCGCGGTAGTTCATGCCTGTAATCCCAGCACTTTGGAAGGCCAAAGTGGGCGAATCACCCGACGTCAGGAGTTTGAGACCAGCATGGCCAATGTGGTGAAACGCCATCTGTACTAAACCCCATCTCTACTAAAAATACAAAAACTAGCTGGGCGTGGTGGCTCATGCCTGTAATCTCAGCTACTCAGGAGGCTGAGGCAGTAGAATCCCTTACACCTGGAAGGCAGAGGTCGCTGTGAGCCAAGATCGCACCATTGCAGTTCAGCCTGGGTGGCAGAGCAAGACATTTTTTCAAAAATAAAATAAATGAATAAATAATAATAAAGTAACTCATATAGTTAAGTTGGGATTTTTTTAGAATTTTTAGGTATTTTGAAATAGTGGATTTTGTGATAACGATATATTAGGTTTAATGAAATCCCATGTATATGTCTTCAGCACTTGAACTGTAGACATTCCTAAGAAAAAGCCAGGCACCTGAATTTCTTACTGTACTTATAAATGCTGTGTACCTTAAATATAGGAATTTAAATATTTGTTAAAGAAATACTTGATTTAAAAAAGAGAATAGAAATAAGGGAAATTAAGGAAGGCAACAGAAAATTCTCATGTAAAAACATAACATGTTTGTTAAATGTTTTTGATATTTCAAAACACACTTTGCCAAACAATTTATAAAATATTTTTGTATTTAAAGTAAACTCAGACAGTGAATATAAATAATAAAATGTTTAAATATAGTTTTCTAACTATATTTAGATTAGTGCTATCTAATTATGTATTTGATAAAAATAAAAATAAAACATTTTGGGTCATTGATATTTTTATCATACTTGAATGTATTTTATAAATAGTTCTGCTATTAGAAAAATTGTAAGTGTCCTTACTGCTCCACAATAAGTCATATTATATTACCACTGAAATAAACAAATAGAATATACATAAGTGGCAAAACAGTGTTGCTCCCTACAATTTAAATATCATTTAATTTAATATTTATCAAATCCAACATATTTGGCAATATGAGTTTTTAATTTATCCTTAAACAAGTATTCCTTTAAATTTTCTTAAATTAAAATCATTTCTGCCAACAAAAAAATGAAGAGAGAAAATTGACATTTCTAAATTTCTGGTTTATTCAAGTGAGAATGGGAGGGGCTATGTTTTTTCATACAATAAATGATAAATCTTATTTAGTTTATAAATCATTAAAGGCACTGAAAAATGTGAGTACCAAATATAAATCCTACAGCCTTATTTGGGTTCCTTTCTTTTCACGAAATATTGAAAGTGATCCTTGACATTTTCAAAACAGAGTTTGAGAAGACATTTATATGAACTTTCAATTGCTAACTTAACTACTTAGACTCTAATCTTAGATAATTTTAATTATGTGTAGCACATATTTAATCACAGATTTGAAAGTCTAAAATTGAGATACTAGGACACCAGTCTCTAAAACTGCATATTTAAACAAAGTGAAAAAACCATTTTCAAAATATTTTACTAAAATAAACTAAATATGCTCAATACATTAATCTATTTTCTATTTTTAGAATTACATTAAATATTAGTATGTGAATGTTTTATTTGATATGACCATTTGTTACTAACATGACTCATTTACATATATATAAATGTATATGCATTTATCTCACAGATTGCTAATGAATATCCATATGTATAAAGTAGTTTATTTCTCAGTGTTATTTGGATATTGATTCTTAATGGAAGGTTTGTAAATAACAGCATTTAATTTTCTTTCATTTGTTCTGTATATTCAGAACTTATAGAAAATAAGTTGATTACTTCCTAAAGTAATTATCCCCAATCTTTGACAGTACAATTGTTTATATGTGTTCAAAGTAATGATCTAATAGGGAGTGTCAAATAAATCTTGTTGCTAGTCAAATTTATGGTGGAAAAGTCAACAAGGAATTAGTCAAGAAAAGGAATAATGTTTTAGGTGGAAAAGAAGTTCATCAATTATTTCTTGTCAATGGTAAAACTATTGGCACACTCCGCATGCAATTTTGACTGAACAAAAACCTGTCATTCACTCTACCTCTAATTAGATATTTCAGTTAACTTAATCTTAGGAAACATGTTTTGAAGATTCTAAAATTAGGGGAAAATGAACACCTACAAATATTTTCTTTAAAATGACCTCACTCTTAAGATTATAATAACATATATATATACACCTATTTGGTGCATTTACTTTGCTGCATTTACTTTGCTGTTTAAGCTCCCATTATTTTTAATTATTTTACCAGTTTTATTTATTTACTTTTGTATTTTTTTTTTTTTTTTTTTGAGACAGAGTCTCGCTCTATCACCAGACTGGAGTGTAGTGGCACAATCCCGGCTCACTGCTACTTCCATTTTCCGGTTTCAAGCAATTCTCCTGCCTCGGCCTCCCAAGTAGCTGGGAGTACAGGCACACACACCTGTTTTATATTTCTATAGACACAACCAAATAACTGATCACTGAAACCAATGATATGAAACATTTAACTCAGTAAATTCCACTTCATTTTATGTTAATTATGATATGTTCTATGATTCATTAAAGTTTCATAATTTGTGCAAGACAGCCTTGTAATCTTCTTGTGATTGTTGCTTAAAGTTGATACATTTTTTATAACACAGTTTTAATGAATATTTAATTTTCTGATAAACTTTAAAAATTTTATTTTTATTGTATTTAACTATGTAATGTATCATTTCTCTCAGCTTGTAAACATGTTCAATTATTTACTTTCAAAAGGTAAGTTAATTTGGATTAATATCCAATAAAATGACAGATTATATAGAGTAGGGTGAGAGTCCTACTGACAAATCACCTACAATAACTAGTCAAAACATAGAAAATGTTTTAAACATAAAGCTTAAACAGAAGGACAATTACAGAAAGCCCAAGAGGTAGAAAATAAAACTTACAAGAAAATATTGATGAATTTGACTCAGTAAAAATTAGGGATCTCTCTTCATCAAAAAACACAACAAAGAATGTGGAGAAAAACAAAGTTGACAACTGGGGAAAGAAATTTGATACACATAGAAAATATGTTTGAAACACATATAATAGAAAAATCCAAATATGTAAGAAACTATAGGAGAAAGTGTGTGTGTGTGTGTGTGTGTGTGTGTGTGTGTCTGTCTGTCTGTGTCTGTGTATGTATTAGATAAATAAGTGAAAGGAAAAGCCAAAGGGAATAAAATGGATGACTTGTAAACACTTCAAAATATGTTAACTCTAATTAAGAAAAAGGGGGATGCAAACTAAGACCGCAATGAGATGTAATTGTCCACCTATAAAATGGGAATTTCTCTAAATCCTTATTATTAGCATCAGTCTTTCCTTGAACTCCAATTTCATGTTCCCAACTTTCCAGTATATTAAAATTGAATTTTGTCAAATGGACATGTCAAACAGCTTAAACATTTGAGTTTTATAAGATTTTGATGGGGAGACTTTAGTTACAAGATGGTTGACATCTATAGTTAATCAACTGAGTCTTGACAATTATTGTTCAAAACTTATAAACTAGGGAACCTCTGATGAGTTATGTGTGTGTGTGTGTGTGTGTGTGTGTGTGTGTGTGTGTGTGTGTGTGTGGTTGATTGTTGAAACAATCTGTTCTTAGCCAGTTTGTACTTACGTTGTTGGGAAATTTATTGAAATATCCCTGAGTCCTAGAAAACTGTTGCTAAAATAGAATAAACTTCAGCAGTTTGTCTACATTTTTAAGTTGACATTTCTTTAGCTTTCCTGTTCTCCTCATTGATCATTGGTAAGCCATGGCTGGAAGATACACTACATTTTATTGTCAATGTTGAGTTCAGATAAGCATTGTTGATCAAATTATGTATGACCATATATTTCAACCAGCTTTAGATAGACTTTGTGTTCAGTCATCTTCTACTGGATTAACTTGGAGGTCCGAAGCTAAAATGGCATGATTAATGACTGTGAAAACCTCACATTTGAATGGTACATTGCAGAAAAATTTTCATAGGGTCAAAGCTGAGCACTTTTGAAAGCACTATACATGCATACTGAAATTAAGCAATTATGGAAATGGATGCCAGATAGAGTCAGGGTTCTCACTGTTGGAATTGGAGGTTAGAGATGAGCAAATTGAAAAGGCTATAATTATCAATGCCTTAATGAATCAGAGCTAGAGAAACCAGTATGCAATGTTCAGAATAGCATAGGTGCAAATATTTACATATAGAAATAGTTATAGATATGTTTCTATATATGGATTATTATACACACATACATGTCTCTGCTCTGTCCCCTTAGAGGGCCTGGAAGAAACAGCACTTTTCTTTTCCACTCTGTCTTTTTCAACTAGGTCCCTTTCATTACATGTAATGCAGAAACAGACATGCTTAAATGCATTCACATGGAATTGGAGCCTATATAGATGATCAAATACATCAAATAAAGAATCAAATTTAACTTCTAGAAATCAAAAGAAAAAAATGAAAGGAGTAAGTTCTTTAAATGAAGAGGAAATATGGGTGGGTAGGCAGGAAAACTCCCAATATGCTTTAGAATACTAATTCACCACTCGAAGATGTATAAAGCCACCTAGTGAAGACAGAAAAAAAATATATATATAAAATACATATGTTATATATGTAATATATACAAGTATATGTGTATATATATGTGTCTATGTATTACTATATATATATATATATATATTGCAATAATGATAATATCATAATTTATTGGTGGAGAAATGCCCAGTTCAGTGCATATTATCCCACTGTGCCTTGTCTCAAGGAAGAGATCCTCTCATTTTCATAAAGTAGATGGGAGTGGGATTCTGCTTCATTCATGGGAGATCTTTCAGATAATTGACTATTTCTACTACTACTATTATTTTTATTAACTCCTGGTAAACATCATGTTCACCTATGAGTAAATAATACTCTTGCATCGAGAATGAGAATCTATAAATCTCAATTGTATAGTTTCTTCAGGAAAATATGTTCAAGCTCTTGAATTAAACATGGAGATTCTAATTAATCCAACTAGTAGAAATAAGCATAGCATAATTCCTAAAAAGAAACAATATTTTTAAAGGAACAAGTTCCCCTGTAACTCCAAAGGATAATTTTAATTTCTCTCTTTATATTAAAATTCAAAAGAGATAATATGCAGATGCTTTACAAGTCACACACATTTTTTATCCTTTTAGGACTTGAAGATCAGTTAAAAAACAATGATTTCTATGCTTGTGTAACATTGGCTGTTTCTTGGAGATAATATTTTCATTCAATTATGTCTGCAAGCACCATAACTTCTATTGATGAACATGGATTGACATAGTTGTTTAAGCCTATAATGAACTAAATGTTACATAGAATACAATTTTCCTCTTCATTTACCTTAATTTATTCTAGTTGTAAATGCCATTGACTTCCATGATTACAGAATAAATCTCACTGTAGGATCAATTACTACTGTTTAGAATAAAACAAAAGTTGTTTTTTTTAAATTATATCCACTGGGTATTCCATTTTAATTTGGCATAGCTTTTACAAAAATACTGGATCTTTAATGAATGAAATACATGATTATATCTGGCCATTTTATATGTAATTATTGAACTTATGATAAACTTACTTTCCTTACAATTCATTAATTTCACAATTTAAAAATATATAACTACCTAAGCCTGTGCTTCCTGGTCTTATGATGTAATTTACCTATTTGTTGTTAGAGATTTTTTTTTTTTGCAAAATAAGAATGTATATTTCTATATATCTGAAATTTTCTAATTGACTTTCTTCTCTTGAGAAAGACCAAGATCATTTAATAACTTTGTCATCACTAATTATAATTGAAATAATTTTGTAGTTCCAAGTAAAATTAAAGTAAAAAGCAAATCAGTTTTAAAGAAAATCTTACATATACTTTTGCTTAACACAAATATGAACTTGCACGTATGTATTATTTTATACAAATGGTTTTCAAGCTTTTTAGTCTCCAAATCACTTCACTTTGTAAATATTGTGGACCAAAAAGGGCTTTTGTTTATAGGGTTGATACCTATCAACATTTACCATATTAGGAATTAAAACTGAGAAATTTTATAAGAATATCCATGCATACATTTAACCAGCTTTAAAAGCAGTGCCCTAATCACATTGTCATTGTGGTGTAGCTTCTGGAAAACTACTGTTCACTGAAAAGAAAAGACAATTTCAAACAACTGAAATGTTCTTGAGATCCCCACACCACCAACTTGAGAATACTTGATTTACTTTAATATAAACAGTAATTTAATTAAATTCTAGTTTAACTTTGAATTTAAATATGTCAGTTGTTATAGGCTGTAACATATTTATATATACTACATATTATGGAGATTCAAGTGACATTCCCTTTGCATAATAGGTCTAAAAGCCCAATACATGGAGTTCAGTGGCATGATCTCCACTCACTGCAACCTCAGCCTCCTAGGTTCAAGTGATTCTCATGCCTCAGTCTTCAGAGTAGCTGGGATGACAGGCATGTGCCACCACACCCAGGCAATTTTTTGTATTCTTAGCAAAGACGGGATTTCACCATGTTGGCCAGGATGGTCTTGGTCTCCTGACCTCGTGATACACCCACCACAGCCTCCCAAAGTGCTTGCATTACAGGCATGAGCCACCGAGCCTGGCCTAAAGTGTGATTTTAAAGGCTACCATGATTATTGTTTTCTCCATATAGTTTCAAAACTTTAGTTACATGCCAACAGTTGTTTGTTGACAGATACCATTTACTCAGTGTTTCCTCTGAGTAAAGAAAAAAGCCTTCACGTTTTAAAATGTGATTACAAATTTTCTGTTAAAATTTAGATTATATACTGTTAATCATTAGCTCAATGAATAAACTGCTAGTTTGGGGAAAAGAGGAAAAAAATAAATAATATATGTTAGTATGTATATATTTGTGTGTGTATATATGTATATAGATATCCAGATACAGATAGACAGATAGATAGATAGATAAGAGTAATGTAATGTAGAAAAATTACATGCCTAACTGGTTTTCAGTAAATATATTTGTGTTCTACTACTGGTACCCTAAGTAACTGACATTGCATTAGCAATTGAATGAACTAAAAGGCTTGTTTATTGCAGGATTATCAGGATTGCCAAATTTATTGATAATAGGGATTAAAAATAAAGTGTTTTAGAAAGGAAAAGCAGGGATTATGTGAATATTTAAAAGGAAACGAATGATTTAGACTGGATGACAATTGGGTAGTAAAGAGGAAATAATATTTTAAATATAGTCTGATAGATGAGTAGACACTAGCCAGTGGATAGATGGAATGGTCTTAGAGAAAAAAAGCTGATAGAAGAGAGAATTTACACAAAACTCAGAAAGGTAGCCAATGACTAGGGTGAATGAGTTCAGAGTGACATAAGAAGCTGCAGAAGTGAGCAGATATCAGATATCAAAGGAGTGTGTGCATTTCTTTCTCTATACCTGTAGTAGAAACTATGTAACACTGTTCTCATATGAAAAACAAATTATATGTGTTTTTGAATTTGAACGGGGATATAATTATCAATTAACTGAAGATGTCAAGTGCAGACTAGGACCAAGACTATCTTAGGCATACCAATTCATAAGCTATGTTACGTAGAATTGCTTTTGTCATGACTATACTTTAATATGCCCATAGTCTTTAATTCTACTCACGTTTGTAGCCTATTTGTGGGAAGGGAGTAAACTATTTATTAGGGAATTAGGAAACAGATACTGGATGAGGTATTACACAGAATATTAAATATGTAGTAATTTTCTCATTTTACTCTTTTATCAGAAAGTTGGTTTTTTCTTTTTAAGACTATACAAATGAATCTAGTTTTTATTAATAAAATTCTAAAAAGGAATATTTATCAAAGTCACTTTTTCCCCTGGCTTCCATGTCGGTGTAAATGTATTCACAAACATGCTTAGTACAGTGTTTATATCTATAATTGACAGCGTAATCATTTTATCTAAACAGAAATAGATAAAAATAAAATAGTAACACATGCATTTACTGCATTAGCGTAAATGTCAAGTAGACCTACTAAACAACCAGCAGGGCATACTCCCTTGTAAAGGTGATTATCATAAGCTGACATAGAAAAGTATTTTTAGACTGAAATTTTGACTCTCTTCCTCATTCATGATTATTTTCTTTGAAATACATTATTGACTGAAATTATTTTGTCAGTCTTGGTTACTGCCACCAGAAAAATATATTTTTTAAAGAAACTTTGTCTGAAAATAAATTAATTAAATTAAATTAAATTGTATAAAAAGATATAAAGGTCAATCACATCAATAGATTAAATAAAATAAAAGGGATGAAGTAAAGCAATATAAAAAATAATCCCCATGAATCATTAGGGCAAATGGTAGAGTAAGAAACTCTGGAAATTCTTTTAAAAAATTAATACTAAAATTGACAAAATAAAATATTAACTTCTTCAGAACTCTAGAAAATTTGTCAAAGGTTTGCGGCCATTCAGGGAGGGTTTATTAAAACACACACACAAAACAGTTGAGTCTTGGTAAGAACAGGCAGCTTCATGATGCTTTAGTTTGCTCTGCTCTCATGTCACCCTGTCTAGCCCTATAGTAGCCATAAAAACCAACAGACCATAATCATGGTAAAGCCAATTGCCTGGCAGCCACCAGTGGGAACAGAATGGAATTACAACTCCTTTTGAGACTGCTTAGAGCTATGGAAGTAAAGCAGAATAAGGTGGATCATCTGAGACCTGGGGATGAGGGCCAATTGCAGTTTAAAATTGGGATGATTAAGTGAAATTGGAGCAAAACTTGATAGAGTTATGGGAATTAACTTAGAGCTTTCCAGACAAATGGAAAAGGAGTAATGGCCCTAAAGTGAGGTGTGCTGACATTTCCTAGCAACAGCAAGTTCGAGGAAGGGAGAGGATGGGTAGTCAGGGAATGTTAAAAGAGGTCAGTGAGTTAGGTTCAGAGGTAGGAGGATAAGAACAATTAACTGCTGATTTTATGTAGAATATTGAACTAAAGATTGCTTTAAAGATTTTTTTTGGTCTTTCTAATCGTTCCAGTTTTTTCTTGAATATACCTTGAACATACAAATATGATTGTCTTTGATTAGTAAAACTTGAAGTTCAATTTTTAATTGAGGTAAAATATACAATCAGTTTCTTATTTCCTTTGCCCTCAGCAAGCACTTGGTCATGATTCTTTGCCTGGTGAGGTGATCCAAACATTTATTACTGAGGAGTCTGGACCACTGGTATCTTGCCTGAACTAAGTTATTACAGGTTTCCATTGACTTTAATCATAAGACGTGGTAGTACTAAGAGATATCCTAAGATGTCTCCTGTGTCTCAGACATATTGTTTCTTACTTCCATTGTATGGTAAGGGCATTATTTCCCACTGGTAATCAGTATATATCACCCCACCCAGTACAGTAACTCGCCGCTTTGTCTATTGGTTCTGAGGCATGGGAAGCATGAAGTGACATGGTGGCAGTCTTAACTTCTAGTTCAGTCAATACAATTATTACTGTGTCTCTTGTTGGAATTTTTTTTCTTTGAATCTAAGCAGAATTTTGCAAGTGAGTATCTAAGGCTAAGGGCACCCCTCTTTTCACCCCTTGACTGGACCTGTAAATCCTGGGTTTGGGGGAAAATAAATAGCGTTATAGATTGGGTGCTGATTTGGGTCATATAGAAACTTCTGGAGGACGTTTCCCCAGCCTGCAAGGTATCACCACTTATGTAGCAATGTAAGTTAGACTTCACAAGGCTGTACCACCATTCTATCAAGTCAGCTGTTTCAGAATGAAGAGGAACACGGGAGAGAGATCCAAGATGGCCGATTAGGAGCAGCTAAGGATTGCAGCTCCCAGTGAAAGCGTGGAGGGTGAGTGGACGCCACATTCCCAGACGGATTTTTATTGCCCACAGACTAGGAGATTCCCAGGGGGAGGAGCCCCACGGGTCGCCAGCGCACCTGGTTTGGCCTGCGCGGCTGGTTTGACCGCGCAGCTGTTTTCGCCGGCTCGCTGTTTTCCCCCGGCGCGGGCGTTTTCGCCGCCGCTGTTTGGAGCGGCGTCCCGGCGCAGCGGTTCCCGATACAAAAGACGTGGGTCCGGGTGCCCTTTTAGCTGGCAATTGGAGATCCGGGAAGGCAGAGCCGCCCATTTGATTAAAAAAGGGGACTGAAACAGACAGCCAGGCCAGGAGATTTCCCAGGCAAAAAAACACCAGCGCCTGCGGTTTCAGCCTGCGCAGTGGGTCACCGCAGGGGAAATCACACAGATCCCGGCGCCTTTTCAACAGGCGGCTGGAACACCTGGGA
>PVKV010021067.1:0-38391 GCA_004027835.1 Alouatta palliata
TGAACATGGAATGTTTCTGCATCTGTTTGTGTCCTCTCTTATTTCATTGAGCAGCGGTTTGTAGTTCTCCTTGAAGAGGTCCTTTACGTTCCTTGTTAGTTGTATTCCTAGGTATTTGATTCTCTTTGTAGCAATTGTGAATGGCAGTTGGTTCTTGATTTGGCTCTCTTTAAGTCTGTTATTGGTGTATAGGAATGCTCGTGATTTTTGCACATTGATTTTGTATCCTGAGACTTTGCTGAAGTCTTGATTCTTTATCCTATTTGCCAGTCTGTGTCTTTTAATTGGGGAATTTAGCCCATTTAAATTTAAGGTTAATATTGGTATATATGAATTTGATCTTGTCATCATGATGCTATTTTGCACACTAGTTGATGCAGTTTCTTCATAGTGTCATTGGTCTTTATAGTTTGTTGTGTTTTTGCAGTGACTGGTACTGATTTTCCCTTTCCATATTTAGTGCTTCCTTCAGGAGCTCTTGCAAGGCAGGCCTGGTGGTGATGAAATCCCTTAGCATTTGCTTATCTGGAAAGGATTTTATTTCTCCTTCACTTATGAAGCTTAGTCTGACTGGATATGAAACTCTGGATTGAAAATACCTTTGTTTAAGAATGTTGAATATTGGCCCCCACTCTCTTCTGGCTTGTACGATTTTGCTGAGAGGCCTGGTATTAGTCTGATGGGCTTCCCTTTGTAGGTGACCTGGCCTTTCTCTCTGGCTGCTCTTAACATTTTTTCCCCTTCATTTTGACCTTTGAAAATCTGATGATTATGTGTCTTGGGGTTGATCTTCTTTTGGAGTATCTTAGTGGTGTCCTCTGTATTTTCTGAATTTGAATATTCCCCTGTCTTGCTAGATTGGGGAAGTTATCCTGGATAATATCCTGAAGTGTGTTTTTCAACTTGGTTCCATTCTCCCAGTCTCTTTCAGGTACTCCAATCAATTGTAGGTTTGGTCTTTTTACATAGTCTGTATTTCTCAGATGTTTCTTTCATTCCTTTTCATTCTTTTTACTCTAGTTGAGTCTGTGTGCCTTATTTCAGCAAGATGGTCTCCAAACCCTGATATCCTTTCTTCTGCTTGATCAATCCAGCTATTGGTTCCTGTGTAGGCTTCATGAAGTTCTCGTACTATGTTTTTGAGCTCCATCAGGTTATTTATGTTCGTCTTTTAACTGGTTATTCCAGTTAGCAGCTCTGTAACCTTTTATCAAGGTTCTTAGCTTCTTTGCATTGTATCAGAAAATTCTCCTTTAGCTCAGTGGAGTTTGTTATTACCCACCTTCTGAAGCCTACGCCTGTTGATTCATCCATCTCATTCTCCATCCCGTTCTGTACCTTTGCTGGAGAGGTGTTGCAATCACTTAGAGGAGAAAAGGCATTCTGGCTTTTGGAATTTTCAGTTTTTGCACTGGTTTTTCCTCATCTTCGTGGATTTGTTTGCCTTTGATCTTTGAGGTTGATGACCTTTTTTGTTGATGCTGTTGCTGTTATTGCTTTCTGTTTTTTAGTTTTTCTTCTAATAGACCCCTCTTCTGCAGGTCTGCTGCAATTTGCTAGGGTCCACTCCAGACCCTGGCCATCTGGGTATCACCAGTGGAGGTTGTAGAATAGCAAAGACTGTGGCCTGCTCCTACCTCTGGAAGATTTGTTTCAGAGGGGCATCAGCCTGATGCCAACTGGAGCTCTCCTGTATGAGGTGTCTGCTGACCCTTGTTAGGAGGTCTCTCTCAGTCAGGAGGCACCGGGCAAGGGACCCATTGGAGGAGGCTGTCTGTCCCTTAGCAGAGCTGATAGTCTGTGCTGGGAGAATCCCCTTTGCCAGGATCAGCCACTCTCTTCAGAGCTTGCAGGCAGGAAAGATTAAGTCTGCTGAACCTGCTACTGCAGGCTTCCCTCCCACTAGGTGCTCTGTCCCAGGGAGATGAGAGTTCTGCCTGTAAGCCCCTCATTGGAGCTGCTGGGTTTCCTGCAGAGATGCCCTGCCCAGTGAGGAGGAAATCTAGGGAAGCAGTCTGGCCACAGCCGCTTTGCTGCACTATGGGGATTTCTACCCAGTCCAAACTTCCCAGTCTCCTTAGCATCGTCAGGAAAAAACCACCTACTAAAGCTATAGTAATGGTGGTCACCCCTCTCCCTACCAAACTCTATTGCCCCAGGCTAACTCCAGACTGCTCTGCTGGCAGTGGGACTCTCAAGCCAGTGTTACTTAGCTTGCTGGGCTCCATGGGAGTTGGACCTACTGAGCAAAACTGCTTGGCTCCTGGTTTCAGCCCACTTTTGAGGGGAGTAGATGATTCTCCTGTCTCACTGGCGTTCCAGGTGCTTCTGGAGTGTTAAAAAAAAACTCCTGCAGCCTAGTGCCTGACCAAAAAAGCCACCCAGTTTTGTGCTCAAAACCCAGGACCCTGCTGGTGTAGGCTTACAAGGGAAATCTCCTGATCCTTGGATTGCAAAAATCCGTGGGAAAAGTGTAGTACCCTGGGCTGGTAGCATAGTCTCTCACAGCTCCCCTTGGCTGGGGGAAGGAGGCCCTCTGACTCCGTGAACTTCCTGGGTGAAGCAATTCCCCACCCTGCTTCTGCTTGCTCTCCATGGGTCACACCCATTGCCTAACAAGTCCCAGTGAGATGAACTGGGTACCTCGGTTGGAAATGCAGAAATTACCCGCCTTCTGCATTGGTCTCGCTGGGAGCTGCAGACTGTAGCTGTTTCTATTCAGCCATCTTGGCCCCTCCCACTTAGTTTCTATCATTAGAATATTGTATTATTTTTCCTTGAAAGTTTTCTTAAACATGTAGAGCAAACAAACCCTAGACTCTCTTAGTGGAACATTTATCAAAATGCGTTTCATAGAGATGTTCCTTAAACAACAAAAAACAACCGACAACATGCACACACATACACACACACACACACACACACACACACACATGCATACACACACATACACATACACACAACCAAGTCAGGTCAAAAGATTGTTTAATACATTGGGGAAATACTGCACACTTAAGGTTGTGTCTCTTGCAGAATTCCAATGCATATTAGTTTATAGAGGCTCTGAAAAACTCTTCAATAAAGAAAGCTGTTTATTTAACCCATGGTTTCCCAAGCTGATTTGGCCATAGAACTATTTTTGTGGGTGTGTATACACCTTTTAGCTTACTGAAGAATGAGTATTATGTGGAACACACTTTTGAAAATGCTGGTCTAGTCTAATTGCTTTCATACTGAATTTTGAATAGCAACTTAGTTTTCATGAAAGAGCATAGGTCAAGACGCAGGAGACCAAAAGGCTCATATTTGCTGAGTAATTAAGTCAGTAAATGAGTGAGTGAATTAATGAGTCCTGGTTTCTGTTCTATCACTAACTTGCTCTAGTATCTTGAGCCAGTCTTTTGAATATTTGATTATTAAATGTTCTTTTCTAAAAACATGTAAGATTACTTGCCCTAATTACTTAGTAGATGTTGAAAAATAATAGAAATTAAAGTATTTGAAAGCAAAAGTAATTAAAAAAGAAAAACACGTACAAAATGTTATGCTCTTTTTATATACAGAAATATTTAGAGAAGAATTATGATGTGTAGGAGTTACTTTAAAATACATTAGCTAAAATGTAAAAGAAGCAAATTTAACAAAGTATTAATAATTAAACAATATAGCTGATAGGTATATGTGCATTTGTTCTACTATTCTATTTTTATGTATGTTTGAAATTTTTCAAAGTAAAAAGGTTTAAAAATTCTAAAAAGCATTATGCAATTTGTATGTAAAGTTGCAATTATTAATACAGACACAGATTTTATAGAACAGTGTATAGGATTACAAAGAAGTGTGATTATTTTGTCATCGTGTCCTCCCTGCAACCAAGGGCAGACATTTCTTGAGCTGTCATGTCTGGTTAGGGTGGTCACCTCAGAATTTTCCTTTGTGTATTATCTGCTGGCTAAAATAAGATTTGAACTTAAAACCTAGGGTTCATTATGACTATACCCTGGCACAGTAATTCCCAAAGGGTGTTCTGTGGACCAATAGCAACAACATTACCTAGAAACTTGTCAAAATACAAATCCACAGGCTCTGTCTCATGCTTACTGAATCAGAAACACTTGGAGTGGGTTCCAGAAGCCTTCCCGATGATTTCGATGCTTGTTCAGATTTTAGAATCACCTATTGTCTTGATCTACAATACAAGACTGAAGTGTAATATGAAAACTCTTTCTGTCATTGCTCATTACTATTGTGGTGTCATACATTTCATAAATTCTTAATTCTATACTGGAAACAGTAAACAGGGATTCTATTATTGATTAACTCAGCATCTTTCTCCATCTTTAGGTGATTGTTTACACAGGCTGAGTAGGTGGAGTTAGGACCTGAGAATGTGTGTACTGTGTTAATGACCTGAGAACGCTGATGCGTGTCACAATGGCCTGACCCACACAAGGCATGCTTACTGGATGGAAAGAGAAGTTTTCATTGTGCAGATATATTTAGACACATCATTCCAGTTGTTGATGTCTTATTATCCTGGTTTTGAGACAAGGATATTCTCCAGTGGAATCTGCTTATCTGTGGATGGTAGATGATAGACTATCTCCATGCCTGAAGCATGTTTAAAAACACACAAATTACTGGAGCACAGTGCTTGGGTTTAGTTGCCATTTAGCTAGTAGCTGGTTACTGAGGCGGAACAGCCCCTTTCAACTTTGGTAAAAAGCAAAAACAAAAAACAAAACCCCATAGCCATGAGATTGAGCCTTCTAAAAGTTATAAAGCAGCCCACAAACTCTTTCCCCTTGAGGCTTTATGGTAGAGGTGGCTAACATCTTATATCTTGAAAATACATTCTTAATCAAGCTTCTTCAGAGAAATCCATAAAGCTTTGTATTCTGCTATTAACTTACTGAATTGGAGAAGAATCATTTCTATACAGGTGGAATTTGATGAGGAAATTGAAATTTGGGAACCTTTCTGTAACTAACTAGTTGGCATCATATATGTATTCTAAATTCAGAATAATATCACCCTCTATTCTTACATTTTTAAAGGAAAAGGGCCATTTTGTTAATCATATTTCTCTATTTAAGCTAACACTTGGCAAAAAGTTCTTCCCTAATGTTTATGGAAAGAAAGATCAGACATAGCATCACAGGCAATTTTCTCAAACTTTTTTTCTGCTTCTCTTGTCCCTGTCACTTAAAGATGGCAGAAGCTTTTGGTTTTACAGAGACCATGGCCATTTCTAATACTGACATCTGTAGCGTGAGATCCGCTGGCACTGCTCTGCTGGCAAATTGAGGGCATGTTTTAACCTTTTACGATGAATCAGTATTGCACTAGGTTTTGCCATTTATAATGTTCCCTTTCCTGCCTACTTCTAATTTGTTCAATTTTAGAGCAATTAAGGACTGTAAAAATTTCTGAATCCCATTTAGCAAATCTCTTGGAACAGTTGAGAAAGCAATACATGACGTAGTGAGGTGTAAAAACCAGAGGACCCTTGGTTGTAAAGCCTGGACCCATTCCTGGGTCTTTATCTGGCAGTAGCTACAGCAGCATGTAGTAAAGAGGAAAGCTAAAGGAACAAGTCTTATGGAAGCAGTCCATTTTATTCTTTGGCTTGATTTTTTCCTAAATCTATATGAAACATTTTAGCTGAAACCCATCTGACAAAGGCTTGATTTTGTGTGTCAAATGTACACCAATAAACGTTGAAGCTATTTTTATATTGGGGACTCTGGGCAGGAAACTAGGCTGTCATTCTAGGACAGGTTAAAGGCAAGTTTGTGATGGACAAGGGCAAGGTTCAGGAAATTCAGGAGTAACAAGACACTTTTGAGCTTTGGCTGAAGCAGGAAACGATCCTAGATAACTCACAGGGAGAAAAAGTGTCTTAGAAGACAGGTCTGATTGAAGGCCTTTATATACACAACCCAAGGTCTCCTCTGTTGGCTCCAGAAGATGTCATCTACTTCTTGCAGTATTAAAAGAAATTTACCGAGTTCAGACCTTGATCAAACAGATACTTATGGAGATCCTTGCTCTCTAGAAAAGAAGATAGGCATTCTATAGCAATTATAATCATAGTGAAAGACCAGGGTGCTGTAGGAGCCCAATTGAGAAGCACTATGCAATTGAAGCTCTCATTCATTCACTAAACAAACATTTTAACAACAAACTATATATCGACTTCATTCCAGGTACTAGGTGCTGAGAATGCAGCGCTGAATAAAAAAAGACATGACTCTTGCTTTCCTGGGGCTTATAGTTCAAGAAGGAATAAACTTAAACATTTATACTCCCTATTTGTGATCAGTTTAGTCATTCTGGAATCATATAAACTTTCATAACAGGAGATAGGGCCTCATCTTTGGACCTGATTGGTTGTGTGTGTGTGTGTGTGTGTGTGTGTGTGTGTATTTACATGTATAGATATATATATGTGCATCTCTCCATTTATATGACATATATATGTGTATGTGTGTATATATATATATATATATATTTATATATAGTTTGTTACAGCAGTTAGTACTAGATATAGAGAGAGAAGAATCCTCAAATACAGTAGCTAAATACAATGAAAGTTTATAGTTCAATGTGAATTGGTAGGGATAAACAGGGGTTGAGAGATTCTGTTCTCTGCATTCATGCCTCCCATTTTGACACATAGCCTTTTCCTACTGTGCATTGTTACATATCCTTTTATGGACATATTTTATCTCCGTAACTAAGTTTCTAGATTCTTAGACCTCTTTGTTTCCCTATTGCCTATCATGTCTGTTGAAGATAATTTTCTAGATATGTGTACATTATTAAATCAGATAATGGAGTAGACTCAAAGTGAGTAGAATTATAGATGGTTAAAGCAGAGGAAAGAACGTAGAGATTTAGTTTCAAGTATCTTGTTTTACAGATGAGGAAACTGTAATCGAGAAAACAGTCCTAAAGTCTGTCATTTCTCTCAGTGAATCTCACCTGACTCAGTCAGCCAAGTGGAGGTTCTATCTCATATAGAAAGGGCATTGCCAGACCAGAGAAGATAATAGCTAATTAATCATAGTATGTTCTGCTTTGTAGTGCCTTGTAAGGTAGAATAGAGGGGCATTTTAGTTAATTCACATTTTTCACTTTCCTGGTGCTTGGACTTTCTCATTCCATAAACTTATCTGTAAATGCATTCTTTCAAATATATAGCAGAATTTGAAAAGAATCAAAGTTATTTTTTAAAAAAGAGGTCACTCATACACTTATGAGATGTCTGGAGTATAGTCCTTTAGGATACTGAGTAAGCCCTTGGCAGGTTTGTTATGACCCAAGTCTTCTCTGGAATTTAATCAATGCACTAATTTGAACTGGGACAAATGGGAAAAAAAAAAAAAAAGAAGAAGAAGCTTTCTTTTCAATTCAATTCAAAGTAAATTGCATTCTAGAGAAGTCAGTCTCTGGTTGTGATTGGAAACTTCTGGTGGCCTTCAAAGCTAGAAACATGAGCCTTAACTTCATGTAATGAGCAGCTCAAGATGAATTTAGGAAGGATTTTATTTCAGAAGCTATCTCTTGAGTGACTAGGCTTGTTGGCCAGTAAAAAGCCAATTAGTTGCAACAAGTTCAACATGTGCATGGTCATTTCTTATTGTATGTGAAAAACCAGACTTACACAGGGTTTAGAATTTTCCATACAGTTTAGCACTCTGTGCATAAAAATAAAGACGTATTTTGATACTGAAGACAACCATCTTCTGCTCATGCCAGAATCTAACTTGACATGCATTAACATGTCTCCTTTCTTATTTATAAGGTTTGCATTTTGGAAACATCAGGCTCTTAAAGGAATTCTGGAAATATAAATCCTATAAAACAATGTAACCTTCCCTGGTTCATTTACTGGCTTTTCTATCCTGACATAAATAGAAAGATGGCCCCAGTGTTCAGGGACTTCTGTTATTCTCAGCCATGAGTTTCAGGTGAACTTTCAAGTTTCTATATTTTACTTGCTCTAGGTCAGAGAGTATTTTCAATTATTAAAACCATAATCTTGAAGACGAGCATATTTTTTGTAGTTTACTTGTAAATTTGTAATTTTAATGACTTAGTTTATGCCAAACATGAATAATAAACTATCACCTATTAAACCTAGAGAGCACCAGAAGTTACTAATATGATTTACAATGCACTGCAAAAATGGGATTCATTATTATCTTGCACTTTAAAAATTTGCAGTAGAGTTGTGTAAAGTATTTACTTTAATTAAAGAAACAGCAACGATTTTGTAGGGCTGTATTTTATATAGAGAATAATTATCCACTAACCAGAAAGTTCATACTTGTTAAAAAGAATTTTGTGCATTAACTGAATCCTACCAGAAAATGTGCTCATCTGTTTGAAAGACAATAAGGCATTTCTAAAAGCTTATCTACACACTGCTGATGGCCCTTTTCAGTTCTTGCCAGCTCTCCCTGTCTTTAAAGCAAGGTCAGTGGGAGTGCCTTTACTCAAGGGAAAGAGAATTTGAAGTATCCATGTTACTTTTCTTTCCTTAAATTGCCTTTGTAGAGCACGACATTTATTAGTGGGCCTTGACAGATCCTTGAGACTTACAAAATCACTGGTGGAAGGATAACAGGCTAACTTTAGATCATGTTCAAACTCCTCAGCTGGTAATCATTCAGCAACACCCTCCCCATGTAATCCGAGTCCATCACACTATCTATGCTTGTCTCTCACTGTGCTCCAGATAGTAACATCTGCTTTTGCTGACGTTTGGTTTAAAAATGGGTTTTAGGACAGCTGCTATTTCATTTGAATCAGAATCTTTTTCAAGTCTACTTTTTTAGTTAATCAAGTAAGATTCCTCTACCGTATGTAGATGATCCCTCACCGAAATTTAACTTGTTCTTCAAGCCCAGTTCATCCCTACTTCCTTCCATGAAGTCCTTGTCAACTAATCGAGTACATGCTGATCTCTACACATTTGAATATCCGTAGTATTGATAATGTGTCTTTGCTTGCGTATCTCATATGTAGGGATATTATTCTTTAAAAGTCTTACATAAAATGTGTGATTTAAAATGTATAATCGGTCAATTATAATATAAACAATATTTACATTTCAATATGAACACACATACTAGAACCAGAATTGTTAGAGTTAAGACGTTTTCTTCTAGGGAAGCTATTACTGATTTGAAAGATGCTTCCCCTCTCTAGAATTTTGGGTGAATGTTTTCAGAAAAAAAAAAAAAAAGTCATCTCATTTCTTCATGCCACATCATGTTCTTGTGAATTTATCCAGATTGATATCTCACTTCATTTGACCTAGTTAATTCCAACTTATTTTTTTCAGTATTTATAAAATTTAAATTCTACTTCAAAGAAGGAAGATGTCCCCTAGTGAATAGGCTAAAAGTATGTTTCAGATTTAGAACATAATTACTAAAGAAGAGTTCCAGAAATGTTTGCAACAGTGTAATAAGGGTATGGTTTCCTAATTGACTACTTTAACGAAGGCAATCCTTATTCAATTGTATAAATTTGTCTATAATGTTAACAGTAAATCTATGATCACTATGTTCACAGGAGGCATATATTGAAGTATACATCCACGTCTTATTCCTTTAACAAGAATGCAACCTGACACTTCAACCAGATATTTAACCTCAGGGAAGTTACTTAAGTACTCTGCCTCATTTTTCTCATAAGTCAAATGGTTTTAGTAATGCCTATCTCATAGGATGTTATGAAGACTAAATGAGAGTACATGAAAAGCAGTTATACACTGAGCTTGCCATGTGATAAATATTCAGTAAACATTAGCTGCTATCATTGTTATTACTGTTATCATTGTTTATTTTTTTAAAGAAATGCTTGTTCTTGTTCACCTTCTTTTCTTAAATGCTGTGGTCTAATTTTATATTTTGAACACTAGTCTTCTTATATTCAGGTGACCATGCAGAGTCCTCCTGCTAAAACT
This sequence comes from Alouatta palliata, assembly GCA_004027835.1. Lineage (NCBI taxonomy): Eukaryota > Metazoa > Chordata > Mammalia > Primates > Atelidae > Alouatta > Alouatta palliata. Next base: position 9,983 of record PVKV010021067.1, read on the forward strand.
ATATCTGTTTTTGAGCTTACTCCTTTTCTTGAAACCACTCAGTGGCTTACTTTTCAATTATATCAAAACCCTTGAAGTCAGTTTCAATGCACATATCCTATTACAGTCCTTGAAGTCAGGGACTATACTTCTTTATGGTATCAAGTATCATGTAAATTATATTAATAAATAACAACGATATCATATTGAGCTACCTAAAAAGAAACTAGTGGCAATCTGAGAGACACTTAGGGGAAATCCTTGTGGGAACTCCATTTTTTCTCCTAAAATGAAACTCCATTTTGAAGCCACACAATGATTGGCCATAATGTAAAATCACACAGGAAGCAATTGGAAAACTCACCTCTTCTAAAATGAATATGAACAACTGATGTTGTTAATAAGCAAATTCAAGGATCATTGCCTTGACCTTGTATATAGGTGAAAACAATGGTTTAGGAAATGGAGGCTTTCCAGGGTGGTATAAAAAATAGTCAGAGCTTGTTCTACTTGAACAACCTTACTATCCATGTTGAAAATGGGACAAGGGAGCAATCAGATCTAAAGTGGAAAAATTACAGCCCAATTTGTGTTCAGGCCTCCTCTGTGTCTCCTTTTGGTGTTCAGAGCCACTGTCTCACATCAGCCCAAAATATACCAGGGAATGAGAGACTCTGGCATTCGAGAGGGTACGCTGTCCAAGTTCTTATCATTCACTTGACCTAAATTAATGGCAGCATGCACGATGAGAGCACACCAGTAATGTTAAAACACATTAAACTGAGACCTTTTGTCTCTGCAGAATAATGTTCTGTTTTGAGATTTCTCATTACACAAAGTAATGAAAACAGCCAAATCACTATGTACATCTGTGTTTGTTGATACTTGACATTTGGTTTTAAAGTGAGGTTTAGGAGGACCCTTATTTAATCTGGGTTGGACTCTTCCGTGATCCAATTTATTTGCTGCAATTTGGATTTCATTTCTGTAGTTGAGCATCCAGTTGCCCCAACATAAATTTAAAATGCTCTCTTCCTTTAATTAATTATACGTACTATATTCTGTACTATAATTCAGCTCATTCACCTTGAAGAGTTGAAATTAACAATATCTCAGGGCCACAGACAAATGGCACTCTCAACTAAAGCTGTGCTTTGCAGGAATTTTGGAATACGGTTGTAATTGCTATTGGCTCAAATTCAAATTCCTTAATCTGGCATTCTAGGCCTTCCATAATCTGGCCCTGATTTACCTTATCCTTTCATAAAATCTCTTGCATGTCCCCTGCACATGGTAGTCACCTAATAAATTAGTTATATTCTTCCTTCTCCCAGGCTTTCCGCATTGTACTTGAATTAAGCTGATGTCTTCACCATCTTTTAAAGTCTACTGAAATCTCACCCTTTCTTTGAAAGTTTTCCTTGTGCTATAGTATCCACTACTTTTTCTCTCTTTAATTTCTTTGGGGCTAAGTGCTAGATACTGGTACTAGTTGATAAATGTTTCATATGGTAGATCTTTTCAACAAGATTATGATGGCCAAGTGGGCAAGGACTGCATTCTCTTGACATATATCCTCCAAAGTGTCTGACACAGTGCTAAGCTTATAAACAACACTTACTGATCTATGCTCAAGAGATTGATTGGCCTGCTGTACCTTCGAAATTGCTTATTTGATGAGTATATATTGCCTACCGTGAGGGAGATTCTGAGGATGTGGGAATTTTATGATAAATAAAATATAGGGTTGAATTTCATTTGAAGCTGCAATTATATTATTCTGGGTGGATAAATGTGTGGGTTTTTTTTTTTTTTTTTTTTTTTTTAGTTATATGCCTTTTAGCTGTAATGGAATCAGTAAATCCCCTCCTGATTTAACATGGAATCTGTTGGTAAGCAGCTGCTGGGTTTCTAATCCTGAAATCCAGAAAATAAAATTGGACTTTAAACTGGAATGTCTATTTTTAGGAGTGATGTATTAGACAGACGTTTTCCTATGAACCACTCAGAACCCAACTACATTTGTAAGATAGTTGCTAATGTAGGGCAACCTCAATAAATTAGGGTTTTGTGTCATGAAAATATTTTCAGGGACTTAGGAGTGTTTGCAAAAAGCTAGGTCAGAAAGTTAATGTGAAGAAGGATTAAAGAATTTGAAAGATCAGGCACCTATTAGATGATTATAGTACTTCAGGATTATAACTTGGATTTTCTAAAGAATATGCACAATTCTCAGATTTCACTATTAAAAGTCCACTTATTGGTTTAAAATAAAAACCCTCCATAAGTAGATTTTCCAGAAGAGCATTTCACAAATTTTCTTTATTATTTCACTTAGCTTAAAAAGTATAAAGTGCACATATTTCAGCTAAGGTTTTTTCAAGAAAAAACAGTGTTCTGTTTGTTTTTTTTTCTCCTTCCAAATGAGTCTGTGAAAGTTTGTTTGTAATGTTTCTATGAAAACTTTAGATATTTTAAAGAAAACTAAAATTCTGAAACCCAGGTCAGCAAATTGAAAGTATTGGGAAACATTTTTTTCGAAAGGAACTTAGATATGCTTATAGCAGCACTACATGGTTTACTTTTATGGTTAATGCTCAAATACTTTCTTTTAAAATTGACATATATACTACTCTGATGATAATAACAATCTGTACTCACCTTCTTTAAGGCATATGATTTATTGTTGTAGTAGTGGGACTGAGTTGCTGATGCATTCGTATACTCCCCTTGGTGAAAAATTCCATGCATATGTGCAGCATCTGGCAGAAGTTAGGGGGTTAGTTTGTAGCCAAGAAATAGAAAAATGCTAAATGTCCCAATCCTGTGTTGTTGGCCTAAATAGGAGCAGCATTATGCCTTGAAAAGTTCTATGCTAGGACTCTGGAAACTTGGATTCTAACTGTGTGAACTTTTGGAAATTCATACATTCATTTATTAAATTAATATTTATTGAACTAAGAATAAGGCACTGTGCTGGACATTGAGGAGACAGTAGAATAAAATAGACAAGATCCCTCATATGATGGAACTTACAGTCTAGTGGTAAAGATAGACAGTATTAAAATAATTACACATATAAACTGTAATACTATACCTGTGTTAAGTACATGGAAGGAAAGATACAATGCTATATAAAAGCATATAATAGGAGGATTTGACATAGTCAAGAAGGTCAGAACCAACTTCCCTTAGGAAATGATAATTAACTAATATCTGAACTGACTTCCCTGAGGAAATGATGATTAACAAACTAAGCAAAGAAGGAGAGACAGTGTTCTAGGAAAAAGAGAAGCATGTACAAAGGCCCTGTGGTGTGAGGGCGCTTGATGAGTTTAAAGGACTGCAACTGAGGCAGAATGGTTAGAGTAGAGGGAGTAGAGAGGTAAGTGGCACAAGTGAGGCTACAGGCATCAACAGGGGCTAGATTGTATGGGGCCTTTACGAACATTAGAAGAGTTTGTCCTTTATCCTAAGATCAGTGGGAAGTCTTTGTAGAGCTTCAAGCAGAGAAATGATAGATAAGATTTTAATTTTGAAAAGATCACTCTGACTACAGTGTGAAATGCAAATCAGAAAGTGTCCACAGAAGGAGGGAGATCACTTATGAGACTGTGGCAGTCATTCAGGGACGGATGATGGCAGGTTGAACAAGGATAGGGCAGTGAAGAGAAGTGGAAAGATTCAACAGAGAATATACAAAATTGGAGGAGCCTAGACTGGAAGTAGAGGTAATTAAGAGGATACTGTCAAGGATAACTTATAGATTTCATGCTCATTTAACTGGGTAGATGGTGTCTCATTCCTTGAAATGAGGAACACTGTATAGAACTGTGATTGTTTTGTGGGGGCCCGGAGGGTAACAGAGGTCATGAATTTTTTTTGTATCAGATATGTTGAGTTTCAGTTATTTTTAACCTGTTTGGACCTCAGTTTCCTAATCTATAAGATAAGGACAATGAACCTCTGAGATCTCTTCTAGAGCAGAGATTGGTAAACTTCTTTTGTAAAGAGCGGAATAGTATGTTTGGTTTTGTGGACTGAAACTACTTCACTCAGCTATTATAGCTGGACTAAAGCATCGAACCTCAGTTATCCAGATATAACAGTCCTCAGACCATGTCAACACAAACCTGCCAATTGATTTGGTCAATTGCAGAAAAAAAAAATTAGTCAATTAAATGAAGAATTGATCGTGTCACGAGTTAATGAGTCAAATCAGCAAAATTAATTGATATAGTAGACTTGAAGGGATATAACTCTACGTATGATTGCAATAGACCCTGCCACCAAACTAAAGGGATGACAATCAGGAGAATATGGCTGACCCACCTATGTGAAAGCTGAGTAAAGCAAATCAGAAAAATCATCCTGATACAGCTATACTAAGCACTTACTCTTTGAGTAGGAGTTACTGTTACTGCTGATGTTGCCTCCTGTTTCAGTCATAGATGTTGCCACTGTCACTGTCTTGTGGCATCAAGGGTAACTAGTGGGACAGCCCAGTAATGGAGATGCTGGGTGTGTGCGTGTGTGTGTGTGTGTGTGTGTGTGTGTGTGCATGCATGCACACATGCGCACGCACGCATGCATGAGTATACACTTAGGGAAATAAAATTATATAGTTAATATATTACAATCTATTTTTTTCACTTAATGAATGTTTTGGACATTTATTAATTTTATTAACTTTCTGTTGAGATTATGCTTAATCTTAACTTTGTGGGTGGTCTGCATGTAATTCTCATTTGTCTTTGGTCTTGCCACCTAATGTTTTTCTGAAGTAGTTCCTCTCACCCTCAGTTGGTATATATTTTGCCTATAGCACTCCTCGATGAATATTTGTGTAGGGGTAAGGTAGAAGCATCATATAATGTACTTCTCAAGCTCCGTACATATACGGTTTAAATAATACGCTGTTTTGAATGAAATGATTTTCTACTTCTCAACATTAATAGGGATAATCAGGGGTTAACCATGTTTGAACGTGACTTATATAATAGGTATGCAAAATGAGGCTTCTGAGTATATAGACTACAGCAATTGGGTGAATAATTGACTATCTCAGGAAAAAGTAAAAATTTACATCGAATCATACCCATAATTCATCCTTATAAAATACTAGCTCATTTCCATTCTTTTCAGCTTGTTATTAATGAATATAAGAAAACTAAGCTTAAGGCCAAAGATATTCTTCAAGCAATTCTTTCCCTTTGAGACAGGTAGATTGACATTTCCATGATTTATTTAATGAGATACCTTCTCTCCTGTGCTATATTATTGTTATTTAATATTTATTGAACACTCTAACCTGAGATGGTTGGAGGGGAGAAGCAGGGAACTTGTCAAGTCTTAGCTTACACTAGTTATGAGCAGAAGTTTAAGCTATAGCACTGAATCAAAGCTGCTAGTCTTGTCTATTTAGAGATCAAGGGAGAGCTTTCTCCTTGGCTCTCTGAAGGTTTGCTGAAAAATCACTAAAAAGAGGTATATTAATTGGAGAAAATGCATACAATTTTTTAAATATATATACATGGCAGCCTTAGAATGAAGACCCAAAGATGCAGGGGAACTGTCCAGTTCAATGAAGCATAGATAGCCATGCAGATACAGAATTGAACAAAAAGAGGATGACCTAATTCTAACAGAAATAGAGCAGGGAAACCCAGCAAGGTCTGTCTGTCCAGATTCTTCATGTCCTCCTTGTAGTATGCATTTCTTCCTTCCGAGTATTGGGCTGGTCATTCTCTGGAATAAAGTTCTTATAACCTACAGTCAAGCAAGATAGGTCATAATTTCTTTGTAGCCAGTTTTTATGCAGAAAGGCAGAGGGAAAGTTATAGCAACACATTTAGGTTTTATGGCTGGCTTTGGAGAAAAGGGGTTATGGTTTCTCTGACCTGCCTTGTGGAACAGGGATTCTAGTATCTATGACTAGTCTTGGGGGAGAACGGGACTAAGAGACAAGAGAGCAGGAGAAAGTCAGAGAAAAGTTGTTGCTTCTGAGGCTGCTTCTGAGGCCTTCTTTGAGGGTGTTGTTTTCTGAGCCCCAACACTCATCATGATGGAACATGGCCAGCAGTAGGGGAGCCCAAACTAACAGCTGACAAATTCTGGAAGCCAGAAAGACAGAGGGCTAAGAAGAGCATTACAAAGATCCAGGACAGTTTTGGCAGTGGAGAGGAGGAGGAAGTTTAGACCTGTGATTATCCTCAAGGAAGCCTAGCAGTAAATTAAAAACCTAATAAGCAGGTTGAGCATGCTTCAGAGAAGGCCAATAGCAGATATTCAGGTATATTGGTAGTCAGTAAATGTCAGTTCTAGTTCTGTCAGGAGATGATGGGCCGTGATGTTTGGAGCCAGATTTCCCTTCCTTAGAAGGACTGGAGTAAGTGTGTTACCCTACGCTTGGAGGAACTATACATTTAAGCAAGGGATTTACAAAGAGGCAAGGCAAGGACTTGGTTCCTGGAACTGGAATCAAGAATGGGACTTAATTTTAAAGGAACAATGGCGAAATAGTAATAGAGTACATAGGGTCAGAGCAAGTCTAGCAGCAAAGTTGATTTGATGTCAGATAATTGAGTCACTTAGATCCTTTATATTACTCGGCTTGCCTAATTCATGATTGATACCAGGGTTCCAGATTCAGGAATGGGGGTGAGAGCGTTGAAGATAAATGTTGGGTTAGTGATACTGACTGATTATATTAGAAGAATATGGAGTCAAAAAATTAAGTACCCTATCATTATCAGAGCAGGATAAGTAGTACAAATTCCCTTTTTTTGCATCATTATTTGGTTGAAAATTATAGTAGAAATGTAGCCCTGAGAACCACTTGCTATATGAATTTCAATTCTTTCTCTTTTCTCTCTCTCTCTCTCTCTCTCTCTCTCTCTCTCACACACACACACACACACACACACACACACATCATCCCACATGCATTCACAAATACATGCATGCACAAGGAGGGCATAGCTGGCCTTAAGTGTACATGGCCTTCTCTGTGGTATGATGTGCTTGCCCCCAACCCTAGCAATTTCCCATTATGAACATTATAAAATCCCTCTACTGGCTACTCCTCTTTTAAGAAGAGATGGTTGCTGCATGGTTTCTTTGGGAGGAAATGTGTTTCAGACAAGACACAGAGGGGTAGGAAGTATCAGTGTGTACAGGGCTGGTCCTATATGAAGTTCCTCAGTAAGGGTAAAATCTAAAATCTACCTTTGCCTTTCTCTCACCTCACGTTTCAGTCTCCTCCCCAACATGGTGAGTTGTCAGATTAAGTTCATATTCATCGGTTCAACAACAAACGCACAATCATATGGCTTCAGTCTATCTACAGGAAATCTGAGGTTCTCTTCTGGTACCTAATTCTTCTCTATGTCTCTGAGTAAGTTTAAAAATTAAAGTATAATAAAAAAAAATATATATATATATGTATAAATTATTTTTAATAAAAAATACATTTCTAAAAAATTAATTTATTCTTGTCTGACGAGAATTAATTAAAAAATTAATTTATTCTTAGTGACGAGTACAGTGGCTGTCATAGGCACTCAAGGGAGTTTGCTAGTTAAGTGAGTAAATGTTGTTCCTTTGCTATTGAGAGTCCCCAACCATGGAGTGCTGTGCTACCTAGACTAGAACACCTGAGCTCCTCCCTAGCCTCACTCACATTAAATTGTATCTTTTCTACATTAGATACCTTCAGGGCCTTATTTCTGCTGGACAATTGATAAATTAATCCTGATAGGATGATAGCAGCAGATAATTACTGAGAATATGTTAATACGTCACCCCTCCTACATAACTTATTTGCATTTTAATGGAGCAATTCTGGAGATAATCTCTTAAGGCAAAGGAATGAATCTTGAGGGTGAGAAAGCCAGAATCAGTGCCCAGCTGCAGTCATAAGGGTAGGGGGAAAAGGTGGTATTATGTATGTGTCAGAAGTGACGCCATATAGGCAGCTGCCTACTCTACCTATGTGTTGTGCCAGCTTTGATGAATAATTTTTAAAAGCCAGAATTATTATCTATTGCTGTTCCTTTTTAGTTTTATTTTAGATTTGTTGATTCTCTAGAGCAAAATCTCAAGCCCTTTGGGGCAAAAACAAATGGCTAAACCTAATAAGATGCAGGGTGCTGAAAATAAGATTAAACTATTATCTAGGATTTGAATTGAAATTGTTTTTGAGATAAAATGTCCAAAATGTATTATTATGAAATATTTGTTTGCAGTGCTTACAGTGTGCCACACTGAATGTAGTTCTTATTTTGAAGCTGGGAAGGGCCACAAATAGTATGACATCTCAGGAGAGGAGAAAAAAAATCTCACTTTGTACTCTTTTCTCATCCAGAAGCCCTCATTTTAACTCACCATGGTATATCCCATTTTAGTCAAATGTTTCTTCAAGAGGTCTATAAGAAATACATTACCAGAGCATTTCAAAAATGTTAGTAAGTTCAACTTTCTGAGATATGCACATAGTCAGCTTTTATACAAAAGTGATATATTTTTAGGTCCATGAAACTAGATTATTTTCAAGTAACAAGATGATGCTATTTATCACAGATACTTAATTAAAGAGCTGCCAAATGCTTTAGTGCCATAGTGTGAGTGCTTAAGTTAGTCATTTATTCAACAAATGTTTTACGAACATAAGTATGTACCAGAAACTGTGAAAAGTACAATGGGAAGGCAAACATTATTAATAAATAAATATATCTCATATATTATCAAGCCAGATCAAGGGTTTCAGACTTTTTTTTTTCTTTCAGCAGAAGGCTTCTTTTTGAAACTGCTTTCATTTGGTTCTACAGATCTATTTATCTTTTATTATGCCAATACCACACTTTCTTGATTACTGACATTTTATAATAAGTCTTAAAATCAGGTAGTGTAAATCCTTCAATATTATTCTTTTTCAAGATTTTTTGACTATTTTAAGCCCTTTGTTTTTGTACCTAAATTTTAGAATCAGCTTCTCAATTTCTACAAAGGAAACATTCTGTAATTTTGATTAGGATGGCAATTTGGGGAGAATTGACCTCTTCATGTTGAGTATTCCAATCTGTGACTATGGTGTATTTGCCCACTTAACTAGATCTTATTTAATTTCTCTCTGTAATGTCTCATATTTTTTTAGCATTGAGGGCTTTGCATTTTTGTTAAATTTTTTAAAATGATTTTATGCTTTTTGTTGCTATCATTGACATTTTACATTTAAGTTTCCAATTGTTTGTTGCTAATAAGTAGAAATACAACTGATTTTCATATGTTGATCATGAATCCTCTGGCCTTCCTAATTAGTTCTAGTAGCTAATTCTCAACATCTTAGGATTGTCTACATAAATAGTTATGTCACTTGCAAATAATGGCAGCTTTATTTCCTTCTTAAAAATCTGTATTGCTTTTTTATTTCTTTTGCTCACCTTATTGTGTGGTCTGGGACATCATTATAATATTGAATAGAAGTGGTGAAACCAGACATCCCTTCCCTGTTTTTGATGTTAGGGAAAAAATTTTTAGTCTTGCACTATTCAATATGATGTTAAATATAAATTTTTAAATAGATACCCTTTATAGGTTAAGGAGGTTCTCTCTTATTCCAAGGTAACTAGCTGAAAGGTTTTTTTCTTTAGTTGTATTCATAAATGGATGTTAAATTTTGTCAAATGTTTTTCTGTACTTATTGAGGTGATCATATAATTTTTTTTCTTTTATCCTTTCCATAACATGAATGACATTGCTTTTTGAATGTTGTGCCAACTTTTCATTCATGGACTAAACTGTATTTGGTTATGATTTAGTATCCTTTTTTATATGTTGCTCAATAACATTTGATAATAGCATATTAATGATTTTTGTCTATGTTTATGACAGATATCAGTATACAATTATTTTTCTTGTAATGTCTTTGTTAAGTTTGGGTATCAGGGTTATACTGGTCTAGTGAAATAATCTGCAAATATTTCCTTCTCCTTATTTTCTGTGATAGTGTAAGATTGATATTATTACTTTTAAAATGCTTGATAGAATTCACCAGTGAAATCCTCTAGTTCAAAAGTTCCCTTTTGGATTTGGTTTGAAAATTACAAATTCAATGTCTTTAATACATATGGGGTAACTAGATTTTATATGGCTTCTTGTGCCAGTTTTGTCAATTTTAAAAGAATTTGTCAATTCCATCTATGATGTTGAATTTATTGCTACAAAGTTGTTCCTAGATATTTAAAGATTCTGTAGTAATGTCTCCATTTTGATTCCTGAAATATCTTCCACTTTGTTTGGTGGCAGTTAGAAATTGGTCACTCTGGTCAACATGGTGAAACCCCGTCTCTACTAAAAATACAAAAATTAGCTGGGCATGGTGGTGTGCGCCTGTAGTCCCAGCTACTCAGGAGGCAGAGGCAGGAGAATTGCTTGAACCCAGGAGGCGGAGGTTGCAGTCAGCCGAGATGGTGCCATTGCACTCCAGCCCGGGTAATAAGAGCGAAACTCCGTCTCAAAAAAAAAGGAATTGCTCAATCCTGAATAATGTGTAACTATGAATATATTTTATTTTAGATTCCATAGCCAGTACTTCTTAATCTCAAGGTATTTATTTCTCTCTCCCCTCTATAATCACTGCTCTATTTTTCCTGAATTACTACAAAAGGTTTAATAGAAAAGGCTTTTTTTCTGTATAAACTACTATCTTATTTACTGATTTTTTTTTTTATCAGTAAGAAGCAATCTATTATCTTGAACTTGACTCCAAAAATAGCTAACACCTTTCAACTCTGGTAAAATGCAATAACATTCAGATTATTTGAAGAACAAGTAAGAACCAAGCATCAATGTAAATGCTTGATTTAATAATCCAGAGTTCAAGGTTCAGATGTGTTCTAAAATCCTGAGGAGTGAAACAGTAGCTAAGAAGCACAAAATCTTAGCTGAATTTGAAGATAGTCCCAAACCACCTTTTAAAGGTAAAAAATGTTATAATGACACACACACACACACACAAAATGCAGGACATGTAGACAATATATGCCATCCATAGCTGCAACATCTTAACTGCTGTCATTATAATGTATTTCCATTTGGTCCTTTCTTGTGTATTTCCATTTGGTCCTTTTAATGCACAGATTTGTTTTGACTTAGTTTTAAACTATAGAGTTTATTTATTTTTCCTTTAGTTAACATTGTATCATAAACGTGTTTTTAAGTTTCTATATATTTTTCTTTGCCTTCACTTTAAGTGATGACATAATATTCAATTTAGTGGCTATAATAACATATAACTATTTCCTTACTTTGACCCAATAGATTTTTCCTGTTTTTCAATTATCTGAAACAAGGCTGAGTTGAACATATTCATATATGTAACTTTTCCCCATATTTTGTATTACTTAATAGGATAGATTTATAGAAGTCAGATTACAATCTGACATTAAAGAAGAAAGCCATATATATATTTTTTTTTAATTTGGCAACTACAGAAACTTTGTGGTCATGAACTTATTGGAATTCTTTACATATTGAGTATGGTGATTAGTATTGTTATTAGGGGATCTCAATTTAGCATACAAACATACATTATTGAAAGCTAAAGGTAAGACATATTGTAGCAGAAACAGGAAAATTCTTGAAAGCCCCAGAGACCATGGATTTATAAGGAACCCAGGGATAGGTGAAGGATGTGGTGGAGGAATGGTGATGCAGGGGTATGCAGTTAATTCCAGTGACCGGGGCGAAGTCATATAGCATCTTAAGAAGTCCTATTTCTGGCCAGGCATGGTGTCTCATGCCTGTAATCCCAGCACTTTGGGAGGCCGAGGCAGGCAGATCACCTTAGGTCAGGAGTTTGAGACCAGCCTGGCCAACATGGTGAAAACCTGTCTCTACTAAAAATACAAAAATTAGGCTGGGTGCGGTGGCTCACGTCTGTAACCACAGGACTTTGGGAGGCCAAGGCGAGTGGATTGCCAGAGCTCAGGAGTTCGAGACCAGCCTGATCAATATGGTGAAACTCCGTCTCTACTAAAATACAAAAAATTAGGTGGGTGTGGCAGCCTGCGCCTGTAGTGCCAGCTACTCGGGAGGCTGAGGCAAGAGAATTGCTTGAACCCAGGAGGCAGAGGTTGCAGTGAGCCAAGATCGCGCCACTGCACTCCAGCCTGGCAACAGAGCAAGACTCCCGTCTCAAAAATAAATAAATAAATAAAAACAAAAAATTAGACGGATGTGGTGGTGTGCACCTGTAATTCCAGCTACTTGGGAGGCTGAGGCAGGAGAATTGCTTGGACCCAGGAGGTGGAGGTTGCAGTGAGCTGAGATCATGCCACTGCACTCCAGTCTGGGTAACAGAGTGAGACTCCATCTCAAAAAAAAAAAGAAAGAAAGAAAGAAAGTTCTGCTTCTGAGAGATCTGAGAAATATCCACTAGGAAAGTCCTTGTTCCACAGAAAGTCATTTTAAATACTAAGTTTTTTTATAAGAAATCAAAGCTGCAAATAATATGATTGGTTCTAAGGTTGTTGGGCATTACATTCTGATGTATTCAGAGGGAATCGTGGCCAGTATTTCATAGGAAATACACACTTCAAAGAGAGTGTTCTATGATTAAGTAAACCTTAGGATAGCAGCCTTCATGCTTGCAAGAGTTAAAGGCTCTTTCAACTTCTTCCTCAGCATAAAGTTTAATTATTATAGGAAAGTAACAACTCTTTCATTTTTTAATGAAAGGAGAAACCTTGATCATCATGCTTGAAAATTTTTTGAAAACAGTTCAAGTGTATTTGCTGTGATACCATTAGCCCATCCCAAAGCAATTACATATTTTAATATTTTATTTTCACTGATTGGAAAGGTCTTGGGATCAAGGAAGAGGGAATACAGAAAATGGAATATGAAATTATTCCTTATTCAAGAAAATTCTGATTTTGAATATACTCATTATTAGTATTATTATTTCAAATTAAAAATAATGAACACCTCTCCTTATATTTCCCCCTGTGTCAACTTGTACACTGTTCTTTCTAACTTGTGTTTTGTCAGTGAGGCATTGCAAACTTTTAATGACTAGATTCCATCTCCCCCACCACCAACTGGCACTGCAGTTCACGACATTGGATGTGCCACATTTAATTTTTACCACTTTTTAAAATGAAGTTTGAGTTGTGATGTTGTGTAGAAATGTCAGACCTCCTGATTTGTCAGCCTCATTATGCTGGCCCCAGTGACTGCTTCCCAAACATTAATTACATTGCACAGAGACCATGTGTATTATTTTTAGTTTTTTCCCCTAAACTATGAACTCTAAATGATTTCAAAATCAAATGCAGCTGATTAGTGTTAATAATATCCTCTTAAATGCAGTTTGAGGTACAGGCTACGTATTATATAAAACACTGACTCCACTTCCAAAAGATAGCCCACACCCAATTCATTTTCTGTGACAAGTATTTTGTAAATGATTACCGCTCATGCTACATTTGTCAATTTATGTGTATTCTGATGTCAGGATACCCTAAAGATATAAATCACGACTTATTGCTCAACATAGTGGATGTTACCCATGTGTTAGTCACACTTGCCTGTGAATAAGTGCTTTAAGGTGTCCTGCATCAAAGAAAGTTATAATGGGTCTAGAGGGTGATTCAAAGATCTGTGCCTTTGTATTTTTAATAGATTTAGCAAGATTGAAAGATCAGGTGCCCTGCTTAATCAAAGAGTATGCTTTGTACCACTTCCAAGGAATAATAATTTAGTAAACTATATTTAAATGTAAAACTACAATAAATGGATTATAGTCTTTCTTTAAATCTTCAGAAGGCACTTTAGTTTATGCTGTTTTTCAGGGTCATCATTAGCAATAACTATTAGGGTACTCGTTGAAGCCCCAGTCAATACAGATTTCTTGATGACAGAATGCCAGAACACTGAGTGTTGACTGTAATTTATATGCTTTGTTGATGACGAAAGGGTCAGAGTTAGTTATTTTGGGCATTTTCAACCTTTGATATTTGAAACAAACACCAAATAGGATGTAGTGAAAAAGAAAATTCTAGAAATACCAATTCTTATTTAGTAACTTGAAACCAGAAGCTTCTCCAGCACTCGTACAACATTGGCAGAGTGGGAAAGAGCCCTAGCTTTGTATCAGTGAAACATATTAGAGGGATTTTATATAAGGACATGAATACTACAATTAATAGGAAATTCCAAATTCTTACCCTATTCAGTAGTGTTAATTCACATATTCCAGCAACCAATGATATAACACTGATTCTCTCCAAGGCTGTGGAGGAGAGAGAATTTATCATTGTTAGCTTCTATCTAGAAATAAGCTCAATTCTCCTCACTTAATGTTAAATGCACAGAAGACATTCCATAAAGATTTAGATCAACTCTGTCTCTGCCCTGGGGGTCAAAGAATCAGGCTTAGTGAGAACTTAACCCCATAAAATCAGCGATTGCTGGAATCACTTTGACTTTGGGAGAACAAAGGAAAGCACTCTCCAGTCAAAAAATATCTTCCTTAATGGTCTACTATGGGGCCTAAAGTTAAAAATTAACACCTTTAGTCAAAGATGCTGAATTTCAAGATGACCTCTGTAAAAGTTAACAACTGAGAGAGATAACCCCTATCGTTCCAATTAGTCATTAATCATTAATCATTTTGAATAAATTGTTGACAGGTGGACATCTGGAAAAGACATGAGAGAAAATGAAGTAACCTTCCATGAAAGACAAGAATAGATTTGAAGTGGTGATAAAGGGAAGGCGCTATACTAGAATCTTTTATTCACTCTGAAAGCAACAAGAAGCAAGTGATAATTCTGAAAAAAGTAAGAGGAAGAGATTTCTTGTGTGTGTGTGTGTGTGTATGCATGCACACGCAGACATGCACACGTGCATGATTGTGAAAGAGATTGAAGGTAGTGATAACAGAGAAAACCTTTATTGGTTATTGGTTTTAACCTATGAGAATTAGTAAATTATTATTGAAGACCATTGTTATTTAATTTTTATTATTGGAAATTCCTTCTTTTATTTTAATGTGATTATATATCTGTCCTTCAAATCTTTATGTCACTTATTGGCTGGGCACAGTGGTTCACACTTGTAATCTTTGGGAGGCAGAGGCATGCGGATCACTTGAGGACAGGAGTTCAAGACCAGGCTGGCCAACATAGCAAAACCCCATTTCTACTAAAAATACAAAAATTAGCTGTGTATGGTGGCACATGCCTGTAATTCTATCTACTCAGGAGGCTGAGGCACAAGAATTGCTTTAGCCTGGGAGGCAGAGGTTGCAGTGAACCGAGATTACACCACTGCACTCCAGCCTGGGTGGCAGAGCAAGACTCTGTCAAAAATCAAACCACCACCAACAAAAAACTTCATATCACTTCTTGCATGCACTATCGTTTTGTCAAAATTTTGTTCCAGTTTAAGCAGTCTGATTCAGTGAGGGCCTATTATGCGTTGGCCAAGTTTGGGCTGGTCACTTTCTCTACCTGATCAACTTATTCATGATTCAAGAAATGTGTCTATGGATGGTATACTTCAAGCAGCATGCTAGTCACTTTGTTTACTTCCAAAATATATGGACTTCAGTAAGCTACTTAATTTCTCTAAGCCTCTGTTTTCTCACCAGCTATGAGAAGAGGATGATAATGTTAATGACCACAATGATGGCAGCAAACAATGAGGAAGTGAGTGCTTATTGTGTGCTCCACACTGGAGTAGGAACTTCACATAGATTATTTTGAAATAGTATGTGTTTTTCATTACAATGTTAGAATGTGTTCATTGACTAGAAAAAAAAAAAAAAGACAGTAAATAGGGAACAATAAAAAAAAAACTACCCTTAGTGCCACCATCTAATAATCTACCTAAGAATTCTACTATCTAACCATTGTTAGTACTTTGGTAGTATATGTACTTTCAAACTTCTTACTACAAAAGACATAAAACATGCATTTTTGTTAATTCCCACATCCATCTTGCAAGGTAGATGTTGTTCTTGTTTTACAGAAGAGGCAACATGAGGTTAAGTGAATGGTGGAATTGGTAGTAGAACCGAGCTCACTCTGGACTCAAAAGATTTCTCCAATATTCTGCATCTCGTTCTTCTGCAATAGAGGTGTTTAGGGACTCATACTCCTTCCTTGAGCCAACTAGACATCTGCAATTAGAATGAAGTAAAAAATATTTCTTCCTTCGTACAAAACAACTTCCTAGCAAGGAGTCATTGGCATGTAAGGCAAGATTTACTAAATGAATAAGACTGAGAATATCAGCTGGAAGACCATGTCATCTGAAATGACAGTTATATTTCTTTTTTAAAAAAGGCCCATGTCTCTCACACAGTGCACCCCTCACTTAAATACAAGGTTTTCATTCTAAGTTAATATTTTCACTGAGAGCATCTATTGAGCTGGTAGCAAAGGTTCTTGTAGCAGCAAAGTAAATTTTATATCATTAAAAATCTACAGAGATGTCTTCTTCAAATACCCATGGTCCCCTGCTCTCTGGCATCTCCCTTCCCTGCTGGATAAGAGGTAGACACACCTGCAAAGATTAGATCTTTTGGACTAAACTAGGGTCAGCTGGAGGGGGTGGTTTACAACCCCCTAGGGAAAAAAGTACAACGGTATTATTCTGCATGAGAAAACTTAATTGCTTTTGTTGTACATTTTTAGTGCACTTGGCTGCTTCCTGTTTTTGCTTTTATTTTCTTTCCCAGAGGCTATTTTCATTCTCTGAAATTATAAAACCATATTCTCTAACCAGGGATAAACCTAAGACTCAATGGCATCTCCCCTTTCCCTAGGCTGATAAGGAATCTAGATGACAACCTAGAGTCCTTCTTCACAGTAGATAAACTGGAGAGTTTGTACCCACAAATGGGTCAAACATATTGCATTCAATGTTCCATCAAGTCATGCCAAGTCCACGCTCTCATGGGCTTAGGTTTCAAAAGAAAGGGCTAGGAGGTTGTGCATTTCCTGACATGGGGTATACCTCTTAGTGGAATGAAAGACACTTTGCAGACAAAAAGCTGGCATGAGACATACCTTTGATTTCACCAACAAGCATGCCATATGTTACAAAATTCTACTGCTTCCTCCCTGTTATTTCATCTGAGTGCCTCTTTCCTGCACATGGCTCTCGGGTGCAGTTAAGTAAAATGGATAGTATGTTTAATTGATGTAAGTAACTTGAATTCAATTGGGCTTAAGTTAGTTATTTGATAAATGATTAGCACCTAGAGTTTGGTACTCATTATGGGAGGCAACATGATATAGTGAAAAGAGTGCCAGACTAGGAGTAATAAAACGTGGACTTTTGTCCGAGGTCTGCTATTGCCTTGCTGTGTGACCTTTGGCAAATATCTGAGCCTCTGTTTTCTCATCTGAGAGGCAGAGTAATAATATTTTTCTGATCTGCTATGTCAGAGGGGTGTCAAGCATATAAATTATAATACTGTATGTGAAAGTTAAATATTGGAAAAAGTCTAAAGTGCTTTGCAAAGTGCAAGGTACTGTGAATATATACTTTCTAATGAATGGCCGAATACCACACATTTATGTGAACATAGATAAGAAGAACAGAGAGGAAAGTAAAAATTTCAAATTTTCTATCCAAAACTTTTATAATTGCTATTTTATGATAAAAAACAGTACATCTTCAATGTAGATAATAGGGAAAATATAAAGAAAATAAAAATCATTCACAGTCACACAACACAAAGATTGGTGCTATTTAAATATTTTGGTGCATTTCTCCTCAGTATTTTCTTTTCAAATGATTGACAATAAGCCCTGTGTGTGAGGGAATTTTCTGCTCACAAATTTTTTAAAGTTTATTATTGAGAATTTAATAGAAATTTAACCCTTTCTTCACATGAAACTAGTATTAACATTTTTTCATTTTAAAATTTAGTTTCATTATTAAACACATATTTTTCATTTAAAATCGTTTTCTAGTGTTTTTGTACATCATCGGATACTATCCAAAACTATTTTAACTTTTTATTATCTATAATTTTAAATATACAGATGGCCCTTGACTTATGACCTTTAAACTTACATTTTTCAGCTTTACAATGGGTTTATCAGGGTATTAAATGCATTTGCAACTTATGATATTTTTGACTGATCATGGGTTTATTGTGTGATAACCCCATTATATCTTAAAGAGCATCTATATACAAAAGTATAGCACACAATTAGATTAACCCAGCACTTATCTGTCATAACTCTGATCACTTTCAACTCATAGACAATATTGCTTCATCTACAAACCATTCAATTCCCTTTCTTTCCTCCAGGATTTTTTAAATTAGAGATGGGATCTTGCTATATTGGCCAGGCTGGTCTTGAACTCCTAGCTTCAAGGGATTCTTCCATCTTGGCCTCCCAAAATGCTAGGATTATAGGTGTGAGCCACCAAGGCCTGCCTCTTCCATGAAATTTTGAAGTAAATCCAAGATATAATTTCATCCACAAAACTTTAGCATGTGATTACAAGGTATAAAAACTTTTCTTTAACCTAACTACAATACCATATTGCACATTAAAATGAACAATAAATCTTTAATATCTTCAGATATCCTGTATATTCCCATTTCCCCAAACGATCTCATAAATGTGTGTTTAGAATTTTCATTTCTTTGTTCAAATGAAAATCCAAATAAGATGCACACATTACAATTGGTTAGTATGTCTCTTAAATCTCTTTTATGTAGTATGTCTCTTAAATCTCTTTTATAATCCTCGTATTTCCCATCTTTCTTTTATTTTTTCTTTCCAATTTATTTGTTAAAAAAACTGAGTCATTTTTTCCTATGCATTTTCTCACATTCTGTATTTTGCTATTTGTATCCCCATTGCATTATTTGATACGTTTCTCCATCTCCAGTACTTCCTTTAATCTGGACATGAGACCTAAATTACTGCTGCCTAATGGAAATACAATCTAAGTTATATATGTAATTTAAAATGTTCTAAGAGTCATGTGAAATTAATTTTAACATTGTTTAATGCAATATATCCAAAATATTATCATAGCAATATATACTCAAAATTATTCATGAAACATTTTGCATTATTTTTCTTTTACTAAGTCTTTGAAATCTTAAGCAAAAAAAAAAAAATCCCTAATGTATTCCATTTCTATAAAATCCTGCCATTAAAAAATCAGTTATTTGGGCAGAACTTCTGGCTGTAGTCTAGTGAGGTGATCTACAAATGAACTTCCCAAAAATAATTATGAAGCTCAACAAATTGACAAAAACAACGCTTAAGTACCTGGAAATCAAGCAAAGGCCTACAACAATTCAAGAAGCATTTTTATTTGAATTAACTATTGGACTATGGATAATAAAAGGGGGAATCTATGATGATTAGGCCTGGGACTGTTCATGGTTCCCACCTTTGACTCTGAGCTTGGCCAATGCCAGGGTTCTGCTGTGGTGGGGCAGGCTGTAAGAATTGTAGCTGCATTGGCATGGTTGAAAATAGTTCACTTGTGAAGAGGTGAATGATGCCCGCAACCAGTGACATTGTTGGTAGATGTTTCAATCTCAAAGTTGGGCCAGTGGGGAAGGCTAGCAGTTCTGCTAAGCTGAGGTTGTGATCGTGATTGGGAAAAGCATGTTTCTGACTGAGGCTGAGCTTATGTGCAGCAGACAATGGAGACCTGAGAGGGCTTAGGCCAGCCACACACTGCTGGTCAACCCTGAGACAGTGCACAGTGGAGGCATGAAAAGCTCTGTGGATAATAAAAGGGGCAGAGTAAATATAAAAATGTCATCAACATTGAGTGAGCTCTCATTCCCACACACAGATCCATTGTCAGGGAATAGAACACATACATATCTGCTCAAGATGGGTGCACACGACCTCTGTACAATCATTGGCCAGCCACAATGCTGCAAGGACGCAGGAGTGACCCTTAGGAAAACAGAATTAAAAAGAATATAACAGAAAAATTGCTGAAGGAGATCAGCAACCACATGTCATAGAGTGACATATTTCACAGATATAGCCCAGGCAAGTGACTAAATAAAGAAACAAATAGACAAAATGTAACAATAACCTTCAGGGAGAAAAAATCAGAATCCAGAATTGCTATATTATCTAAAACGTCCAGTTTTCAACATAAAAAACACCATGAGATACACAAATAAATAGGAGAGTATAACCCATCCTCAGTAAAACAGCAAAAAACAGTCACTATAAACTGTCTCTGAGTGTATCCAGCTTTTGCAATTAACAGATAAAGCAGCTATTATAAATATGTTCAGACTAGTATAATATGTTCAGACTAGCATAATAAACCATCAATAAAGGCTTAATGGAAAGTATGACGAAAATGACCAAATTATTGATTTTCAAGAAAGAAGTAGAAATTATGAAAAGAACTAACTGGAAATTCTAGGATTGAAAAGTATCATAATTTAAATGAAAAATTCACTAGAGAGACTCAATAGCAGGTTGAATGTGACAAAGGAAACAATCAGCTAACTTGAAGATTGATCTATAGATATTATCCAATCTGAAAAACAGAGAGGAAAAAGATCACACACACACACACACACACACACACACACACACCACTAAACAGAGCCTCAAAGATATGTTGGACAATATCAAGCATATCAACACATTCACAATGTGACAGAGAAAGGGGCAGAATAACACAACATGTAAAAAGAGTTATATTCAGAAATTTAAAAGGACATGAAATACTGATACGCACTATAATATGGATAACCTCAAGCCAGGTGGAAGAGACCATATATTGTATGATTTAATTTAATTTACAGAAAATGTCCAAAACAGGCAGATCCATAGAGACAGAAAGTAGATTTGTGGTCGCCAGGGGTTGGGACAGAAGCATATTGGGAATAACTGCTTAATAGATGTGGGAATTATTTTTAGAGTGATGGAAATATTTTAAAACTGGGTGGTGGTAATGGTTTGACAACTCTGTAAATGGCCCCCAAATCATTGAATTTTATACATAAAATGGGTGAATTGTATTTATGAAAATTAAACTCAATAATGCTATTTAGAAAAAGAAATAGTAAACAAACCAACAAAAACAAAGCAACGAGGTCAGTAATTTGATCTAGCTCTTCATTATTTTAGTATGGCCCATAGCATCTGGCATAAACATTGACTCCCTGAATGATATTTTCTCAGAACAACAGATAGCCCCATTTTGATACATTTACAATCATAAAAGGTATTAATAATCATAACTGTATAAATTGCCTACGGTTTACATGGCTTTTTCATGTGTATTCTTTTATTTGAGTCATCTGCCAGCACTCTGAGGGAGAAAGGGCATTGAATCTTTAGTATGCAAAAGGAAGGGAAGTTAACTGATTCATCCAATATCATACAGTATGTGACGCAATGGGCCCAATCTCGGACTTCCTGACTCCAAGTTTAGTGCCCTTTCTGCTGCATTATGCCAACCCTACTCTCTATGGCAGCAACCCATTTGCAATTACATTGTGTTACTGCATGTAGGTGAATATGAAAATTTGGATATTAGAAGAGGGAATCACAAAGGAGAAAATTAAAGTTCCATCTGTGCTGTGTTATTCCTGAGGGTTTACTGGTAGGGAGGCTGAGGAAGTCAGCAAATTTCCTGCCTGTGGCCTGGAATGGTATAGAGATGTGTATCAAACTGATTACGCATTGACCCAACAGCACCAAGTCAATTCTAGCCCTCTTTCATCTGGTTATGTAGTAAGTGAGAAATATGGTAGGTGGGAGAAATTGTGTTATGGATTGACACCTAATAACCTTGCAGAACAGCGTTGTCTTCATAGTTTTTCTGGTTTCAATCATAACATCTTAGGATCATAGGACGCTATGAATGAAACTGGATGTAGATTCCCTTTTTCCTGGGCCTCGTTATGCCATCCTTGTCCAACAAGCTTATTTTCTTGGTTACATAAGCAAGGCCAAATACTTTTTCAGATGCTCTGTAGGATCTAAAGTCTTCTTAATCTCTTTCTGTGCTGCACCTGAAAGTCTTACCTGAGTTTCCTACACTGATTCCAGCAGCTTCCTTTGAGCCTTGATTCAGAGATCCTGTGACTGCCATATAGCAAAGAAATTAGGAGTACAGGCTCTGGAGCCAGACTTTTGGATTTGAATTCTAGCTCCACTAGCTGTGTGATCTTGGTGAAATTACTTAACTTCTCTGTGCTTCTGTTTCCTCATCTGTAAAATGAGGAAACATATCTCATCATAAAATTTTTGAGGATTAAATGTGATTATGGATGAAAGTTGCTTAAAAGAGTACTTGTATCTTCTTTCTAGTCCTTTTAATTCTAATACAAATAATAATTAGTATTATTAATATTAACTAAGTATGGCATTAAATAATATTAATAATTATTATTTGTAGTACAATTTAAGAAAGCTGACAACTTGAACTTATACCAGAGCTTTCCTCTGGTACTTGTATTTTTTTAAAACGTTCAGTCTAATTATTCTCATGTGCTAGCCATGACAACCCTGTGAGATTCATACGAATAATAAAATTAGGTATTTACCCCACTTTATAGATGTGAAATAAAGGCACACTATTTTTTCATAAAGTTGGGTCTAGAGCCTCCTTTTAGAACTCCTATATACAGATTTCTCTAATATAGTCTGCCGCCTTTGGCATAGTTAGGATTTGCCCACTGCAGCAAAATATTTGTTACAAATCCTGACAATCATTGTTAACCCCTGAATCCACCTCGGCAATTAAGTCACTAAAGGGTCTGTATCTTTGTTGAATATGTTATGTTAATGTGATTAGCTCCTTATCAGTCTAAGCGTTAGCATAATTGAAAATGAGTCTCCAGCAGTAAGCAGTGGCAATGCTACTGCTTCCAGTTGTTATACATGAAATTTAAGGAGGTTACAGATACTGTGCTGAAGATGAATGGTAGTAGAAAGCTATGATTAATATTTGCTATTCGGAAACTATAGAAGAAAGTTGTATCTTTGGTTGTATAATACCATATTTAAAGCCTATTACTTTTCAAGATACTGTATTAAATTTGATACTGCATTTTTGCATAAGTACTTTAATGCTAAAATTACTATAAAATTTATAAAACCCCAGTGGATTTCACTGTAGAAAAATGAATTGAATATGATTGTTTATTTGTGGAAATAAGCAGCTATTGTTCTTCTCTAAAGAGTAAAAAAGATTTTATACATCGAGTTACCTTCAATTTCCTTGAAGATTGTTTCCTATATGAAGTGTTTAGGTGATCTACGTAATCCACCACAAAGGATGTTGAGAAGTAATAAGAAAAAGATAATTTGAAATTACTTTAGAAGGCATTGGAGTTCCAAAAGAGAGGGTGTGATGGAGATAGGTATTACCGCGACTCAGGATTGTATATCATTTGCGAATTACTAAGGGATAGAAATATGCTAGGTATTTACACAGGTACAAAAAATTTCTGCTCCAATGAGTTTCAGATATGAATCAGAGTTCCTGGGCCCTCATTTTGGAAGGCACGAAGCTGTTACCATTTATCTAATGGGATCATGTGAAATAATAAATCTTCAAAATCAATATATATAATGCCAGTCCCTGAGAATTTTGTTCAGACCTATGTGTGTGGTACCTATGGGGTAGATTTGTAGTCAAGATTCCCTTTGCAGCAATGGTGAATACTAAATGAGAGTAAGCCTCCAAAATAATTTGCATTGGAGTTTCTTTACGGAGCTCAGTGACACCAGCAACTTTTCCATTCAGTAAATCTTCACCCTCTCCACTTGTCTCATGTGATCCAGCACTGGTGTCCATAAAAAGTTTTGAGGCTTTAACAAAAATATGAGAAAAATAAAGGCACATCTATTCAGAAAAATCAAGAACCTGCAAAAAGAGATATGAGATCATCGCTATTTAATTGTAGAATTAAGCAACTTCCATTTTTCTCTTTTAAAATGGCCTAAAGGGCCTGCCAAAGCACCTTGGGAATATCAACTGCAGGTGTCTTTGCAACTGAGTCAAATCAATTTTGAAAGAATATTTTTGTGGGATAGACCTTTGATCCTTCCATTATAAGATTTTAAAAACGTGAATAAAACAGGTAGATTAAACAAATACATGTAAACTAATGCCATTGTTATGGTTTGGATGTGTCCCCCAAAGTTTATGTGTTGGAAACTTAATGTCCAGTGCAACAGTGTCGACAGGTGGGGACTTTAGCAGGTGATTAGGTCATCAGGGCTCTGCTGCCATTAATAGATTAATGCCATTATCACGAGAGCGTGTTCATTATCAAGACAGTGGGTCTGTCGTAAAAGCAAGTTTGACTCCTTCTTGCTCTCTTAGGCTTTCTTGCTTTTCTACCTCCTACCATGAATTGACACAGGAAGAAGGCCCTGACTAGTTGTGACCCCTTGACCTGGACTTTCCGGCATCCAGAACTGTAAGAAATAAATCTCTTTTCTTTATAAATTACCCCATCACAGGTATTCTGTTATAGCAACACAAAACAAACTAAAATAGCAGTAAACAGAACTTCAGTTCAACTCCTGAATGTTATCTCTTTGATATAATAGAATATCTATGTCCCACAAAAGCAGTCTACTTTGAAAGCCATCATTTTCTAGAGAAGAAGTTCCATATTCAGTACATAAAATTCTCAGCCTACCTCCTAAAAAGTGGTGATTTATTTCTCTGTTTCTTTACTGAAATGTCGTGGTTGCATCCATGTGACACCGAAAGAACTGACCAATTATATGACAAAATCAGACTAGCACTTTAGGCTTTATATGCTTATGTAAGCTGTCATCACACACAAACTGATGTGTTCTTTTTCAGCGATAGAATTCAATCAAACTAGAATTCATTTTGTGACTAACTAAATGAAGTCAATCAAGCAGCCACTGAATAATTAGACTAATAAATTGTTTTTGGAAAAACTCTTGGTTTTGTCAAGTTTTGTCATGTTTTTCTAAAGCAACTTGTTTATGTACAGTTGGTGACCATGTTTTCCTTTTCGAGTAAGATTCATCAAAAACAAGAACAAAAATGAAAATGGCAAACAACAGACTGTGAAAGATAGTTTCAGCGAATACTATGAATAAAAGGTTAATGTATTTGTCTTATGGCATCAATACTATTAAATTTTTTTTAACTCACAAGGGTTCTCAATAACTAAATGTGCAGAAGTTCCATAAATAGACAGTTAATAAGCAAGGAAATACAACTAGCAAACACGTACAGAAAAAAATATTCAGCCTCACTAATAATCAAGGAAATACAAACTAAAATAAGGCACCATTAATTTACTTATTTTAAATAGACATTAAAAGTAATACTCAAAGCTGGCAAGGGTACAATGAAAGAAGAGAGTGTTCCCGCATATTGCTAATGGCTGTGTAAATCATTACAATCCCCTAAAGCCACAAAAATGTTCAAACCTTTTGGCTCATTAATTCAACTTCTTGGAATTTACCCTAAGGAAATAATCTTAAAAATTGAAGATGTTCATGGTATCTTTATATGGCTTCTGTTATAGTACTTGCAAATGGTGAGGGAGGAGTGTAAATATCCAACAACTGGGAATGCATATGTAAATTATGCTGCCTTCACTCTACACAGCCATTAAAAATGTTTATAGATATTGGGTAGAAACATGCAAAAAATCATCTAGAGTGAACGAAGCAACAAGAAAAAATTTGGGTGCATATTATGACTGGAGGGAAATGGACCAGAATGACAGCAGTCACTCTTACAGGCTTGCAGGATTATGGGGGAGATTAGGTGATTATGTACTTTTCTAGCTTTCACGTTCTCACACCCACAGCAGTTTACTACTTAAGAGCTTCCTTAGAAAAACAGAGAACATGGTGGCTCGTGCCTGTAATCCCAGGTTGAGGCGGGCGGATCACCTGAGGTCAGAAGTTTGAGACCAGCCTGACCAACATGGAGAAACACTGTCTCTACTGAAAAATACAAAATTAGCCAGGCGTGATGGCACATGCCTGTAGTACCAGCTACTTGGGAGGCTGAGGCAGGAGAATCACTTGAAGCCAGGAGGCAGAGGTTGCAGTGAGCTGAGATTGTGCCACTGCACTCCAGCCTGGGCAACAAGAGCAAGACTCCGTCTCAAAAAAAAGGAAAAAATAAAAACAAAGACAGGTAAGAGAAGAATCAGTCAGAATTTCACCTTTCTTTTAAAAGCTTCCTAAATCCAGTGTTTTCTGAATCAGTCAATCTGCATTAATGTAATAGGTCCTTATTGAGGAAAAATTATTGTAATAATTCCAAAGAGTACTAGCCTCCTTTGCTAGCTATTCCTCAGGCACTGTGTGGCCTCATTTCCTCTATCTGTTGTGCTATGAAGGTCTGGTATCCTTAGGCAATGCTCTATGTATCCTTTAATTTAGTTTTCTGAGGTGGCGTGGGACTATTTCGTGGAAGTTCCAAACTAAAAGCAGCTGCTATGAGTAGGACCAGACTGTATTTTCTGAGGGTAAATGAGGAACAGGTTCCCATTTTGAGAGGGCAGTATATGTGATTAAGAATGAGAAATGGAAAGAAAATAAAAGGATGGTGGAAGAAAGGTTATCCCCAGTGCATAGATATATACTCATGCCCACGGATTCAAAACAAAATTTTAGTTCAGCTACCCTATAATAGATTGGAGTGTGTATGAGAGGGCTAAGAAGAGAAACAGGAGGAGAAAGAAAGGAAGGGAAGGGGAGGAGGAATAATAAATAATGTAAACATGGCCCTCATACTCATCATCTTATTTTTTGCAAATCTGTCTAAACTTTCCTTCAATTTCATATACAATTGTAGAATTTTAGAGTTGGAAGAGTTCTTTGAGATAATCCAATCTCCTTATTTTACATTTAGAGAAACAATACTCTGAGAGAGGGGAGGTGATTTTCCTAAGGTCATTCTGCCACATGTTCTGAAAAGCAATGCAGACAAGTGGTTAAGAGTGGGGCCATTGGAGACAGACTGTAAGAATTGAAATCTCAGTCCTGCCATTTACTACATGTATGACCTTGGCAAGTAACTTAACTTCTCTGTTCCTTGGTTTTCTTTATCTGCAAAATGGGGATTAAAAGCAGTACCTACCTCACAGGGTGCTATAAGAATTAAATGAGTTAATGTATGAAAAGCACTAATATGGCACCTGGTACCTGATAACTGCTTTATGAGTTAGCTGCTGCAGCTACTGCTGCTGTTACTTTGATTGTGGTAATTCTGTCACTTGAAGATCAATGATTTCCCTGTACTAAGTTGTCTCTCTCTAGTCTTACAGTGACTAAATAAATGAATGTAAGTTTCCACGATGGCTCTCTTCTAAAGTCACTTAGAGTCTGTCTTGTTAGCAAGCAGAGAATTTAAAGCACAAGAGCAAGCCACAGGTAGTGACATTTGAATTCATGCTTTGTGGACTTTTCTGAAGGCATCTTCTCCAGTAGGAAAGATAATTGACTTCTTTGTTTTGCACTCTGTTCCATAGCAGCATGTGTTTTCCGTATGCATTTGCTTTATCTTAGAGTTTATCGTTATCAAAATAATAGGGAAATGATATTGTTTGGATGTGAATAGCATTATATGTATATTTGGTTTTTCTGTGAGTTGACAGTATCATCATGTCTAAATAACATTTGCTTGACTGTGGACCTTCAGGATGCCATGGTGGGCACTGAATGAAAAAGTCAATTAAGCAAATATGAGCCTATCCTTTACCGTAGAGTATTTGGAACAACATTCTTTCAGGGTTATTACACTTTCAACCGTTGCTGGATTTAAAATATTAATCTTTTTCTTAATGTTTTCTACCTTTTTATTTTGGAAAAAATGAGCTATTTATTAGTGAATTCAAGTTCTGTTTCTCAAGCCTTTGACAAATATCACAATTACTATTTCACAGCTCTGGGCAAACAGAATTGTGTACACCTCCATATCACATGCTTCGAGAGACCTGGAAAGATTTCCTTGTCACCTGGATCCACTGATACAAATTTTAAGACAAAAAGTTATCATTGAGGGTCAAGGAGCAGGAAAGGATTATTTTCTGTTGGTTTATACCACTTTTGTGGTTTAAAGGAAGATTGCTTCCAAGGACAATCAATATCCTTGAATAGATATGACATTCCTACCTGATTCATGACTATGAATGGCTATGATTAGAAATTTGAAATGTTTCATAATGGCTATAGAAAAGTCTCTCTCTCTCTCTCTCTCTCTCTCTCTCTCTCTCTCTTTCTCTTTCTCTCTCTCTCTCCCCCTCCCCTCTCCATCCTCCCCTTGGTTACAAATAAATGTAATGGAGGGAAAATAGAATGTCTAGGTTTCCATACATAAAAATAAGGATGATTTTAACATGATAAGTCATATTTGCCAAAACACAATGTTCAGCACTC
>PVKV010021068.1:0-38395 GCA_004027835.1 Alouatta palliata
AAAAAAAAAAAAAAAAAAAAAAAAAAAGAAAAGAAATGCTGGATGAATTACTATAAACATATGTTTAAATGAAAACAGGGCTCCAAAGAGAGTAAATAAATTCTGCGGAGTGAAAGCAAAAGCAAAACAAAACAAATTAGAAACAAAAGCAAGCAAGCAAAGAAAACAAAATGAAAAACCACGCAACCAGAGTGGTAAACTTACCACAAAAAAATGCAATTCCATAGTGGCGTTTTTGGATATGCATTGAGTAGTTTTTTTTTTCTCTTTCTTTACATTTTTTGACGTGCTCATTAGCTTTATTTTATTTTTTGAATGGGGTATCTATCCCCTTAAGTACTTATCCTTTGTGTTACAAGCAATTCAGTTATACTCTTTTAGTTATTTAAAAATGTACAAAGAAGTTATTTTGACTATAAGTCATCCTGTTGTGCTATCAAATAGTAGGTCTTATTCATTCTCTTTAACCATTTTTCATACCCATTATCCATCCCCTCTCCCTCCCCACCCTCCAACTATCATTCCCAGCCTCTGGTAACCTTTCTTCTACTCTCTCTGTTCATGAGTTCAATTGTTTTGATTTTTAGATCCCGCAAATAAGTGAGACCAGGTGATGCTTGTCTTTCTGTGCTTGGCTTATTTTACTTAACATAATTATCTTTGATTTCATAGTGTTGTTGCAAATGACAGGATCTCATTCATTTTATGGATGAATACTACTCCATAATATATATATGTACTATATTTTTTCATTCATCTGTTGATGGACACCTAGGTTGCTTCCAATGCTTATCTACTGTGAACAGTGCTACAATGAACATAGGAGTGAAGATATCTCTTTGATACACTGATTTCCTTTATTTTGGGTATATACGCAGCAATGGGATTGCAGGATCATACGATAGCTCCCAACTGTCCTCCACATTGGTTGTACTAATTTATATTCCCACCAACAATATACAAGGGTTTCCTTTTCTCCATATCCTCGCCAAAATTTGTTATTGCCTCTTTCTTGGATATAAGCCATTTTAACTGGGGTGAGATAATGTTCATTGTAGTTTTGATTTGCATTTCTCTGATAATCGAGTGATTTTCAGGACCTTTTCACATGCCTGTTTGCCATTTGCATGTCTTCTTTTGAGAAATGTCTATTCAAATATTTGCTCATTTTTTAAATCAGAATATTAGACTTTTTCCTAGATGGTTGTTTGAGCTCCTTATTTATTCTGGTTATTTATCCTTTGTCAGATGGGTAGTTTGTCAATATTTTCTCCAATTTTGTGATTTGTCTCTTCAATTTATTGATAGTTTCTTTTGCTGTGCAGAAGCTTTTTAACTTGATATGATTCCATTTATCCATTTTTGTTTTGGTTACCCATGCTTGTGGGGGTATTGCTCAAGAAATGTTTGTCTTCACTGACTATGTATTTTCAAATAGCCTGTCTTGCAGCTCACAGATTCTTTGTTCTGCTTGATCAGTTCTTCTAGTGAAGGACTCACACTTTTTTCAGTATGCCAGTTACATTTTTTCAGCTACAGAATTTCTACTTGACTCTTTTTAATAATTTCAATTTCTTTGTTAAATCTATTTGATAGAATTCTGAATTCTTTCTCCATGTAATATTGAATTATTTTGAGTTTTCTCAACAAAGCTATTTTGAATTCTCTGTCTGAAAAATCACATATCTCTGTTTCTCCAGGTTTGGTCCCTCATGTCTTACTTAGTTTATTTGGTGAGATTGTATTTTTCTGGTTGGTGTTG
The DNA here is from genome assembly GCA_004027835.1 of Alouatta palliata. NCBI lineage: Eukaryota > Metazoa > Chordata > Mammalia > Primates > Atelidae > Alouatta > Alouatta palliata. The sequence continues at coordinate 1,763 of PVKV010021068.1, forward strand.
AGGTCTGTAGATATTCTTTGATGTCTGAGCATTGAAGAGTGATGTATTTAATTCAGTCTTCATTGTCTGGGCTTGTTTGTACCCATTCTTTTTTGGGACAGTTTTCCAGATATTTGAAAGAACATGGGTGTTGTAATATAAGCTGTTTATCTGCTTTAGGGTCACTCCACACCCAGAAATGCTGTGGTTCTTGCATACTTGTAGAGTACTACCTTGATGGTCTTGGACAAGATCCAAGAGAATTATCTGAATTACCAGGTGGAGACTTGCTCTCTTCTCTTACTTTGTTCCAAGCAAGCAACGTCTCTCTTTACATATTCTGAGTCACCTAAATCTGAGGATGGAGTGAGATAAGCACCCCTGTGGCCACCATCAATATGATTGTGCTTGGTCGGACCTGAAGCTAGCACAGCACTAGATCTTGCCCATGGCCTGCTGTAACCATTCCCTGGTTACTGCATATGAGCTCAGCCTATTCTCACAGATAAATAACAAAATGGAAAATGCCACCTTCAGTGAGATTCAGCAGAATAACATGCACATAAAATAAAAATTTTATTACAATAGCTACAATTGTAAAGGGAATGGCAGAAACAATGGATAACACCTAAAAAGTGCTAATGGAAAATAATTGTCAACTTAGAACTGTACTCCTAGCAAAGCTATCTTTCCAAAGTAAGACATTTTCAGATAAACTAAATTTAGTGTTTTCCACCAACACGTCTTCTGTAAAGGATGAACTTCAGGAAGAAGGATAATATGGCAAAATGAGCATTAGCGACACAAGAAAAAATTGTTCTTCTTGCACCATGGTTACCAACAAAAATATTGGTAAATATGTAAGTAGATATAAACAAATAACTGTATAAAATAGTAATAATAATGTTTAGTTCAATAAGAAAACATAATCTAGAAACAAAATGCCAGAATATAATAATTTCGTTTTTTTGGACAGATATAATTAGAGATAAGAATGCTAAGTTCTTATGATATTTGGGAAGAAAGTAAAGATGTTGTTTAAAATTAGAATGTGGTTAAATACAACTATTATTTTTAATCATAATGACTGAAACTAGGAATTGCATGTAATTTTAAATTTCCAAAAGCAAGCAAATAAAATTTTTTAAAAACTAAATTTAAGGGAAAAAAACAGGTAGGAGTAAAACAAGATGCTTTGAAAAAGATAAATAAAAAGCACAATATAAAATGATAAGGAAAAATCTACAAATACATATAACCTAAATAAATGTAAATGGATTGAACTTGTCAGGTAATGTAACAAGTATCCATATCTGTTATAATTACCATGTTTGTATTCGTATGGTACAAATTTACAATGTAAGGACATGAAAGGTTTGAATTTTAAGTTTGGAAAACTATATTTCAGATGAATACCAAATAAGAGAAAGCATGTCTAAAAAATTGACTTTGTAAGTCAAAGGGCAGTATTAGGGAAAAATTCAGTGTACTAGAAGATATATATATGTATATATGAAATAATATAGATAAAAATAAAAATATGTAAAATAATAATTCTAAACTAGCATTCCCTTAATAAAATAGCCTCAAAGTATTAGAAGCAAAAATTATAAGAAGTAATTTATTAATCTATGCAGAAAACTATATATATTTTCTCTTTCAGTAATCAATCGAAAGATCAGTTAGTCAGATAAATGGTAAGGTTATGGAAGATTTGAACAATATATGAACAAAGTTTTATCTGAAAATCGTATCTAGAGGAATATATAATTTATGACTTAAAAATTATAGTTTTGCAAGATGTTGCCAGTGGAGGAAGCTGGGTAAAGGGAACAAGATATCGCTCAGTACTATTTCTTATAACTTCATGTTGATTTATAATGATCTCAAAAAAGAAAGAAATTACACATGTAGTTTGCCTTTTGGCTCACATTATATCTATAAATTATAGTTACTTAAAAATAAATTATGGATAATGATGCAACAAAACTGTTCTATTTCTATATTTACATCTTTAAATACAGTCGGGTACTATATAATGATATTGTCAAAGAACTGCACACGCAAATGTGGTCCCATAACATTATAACATGGTATTTTTACTGTACCTTTTCTATGTTTAGATACACAAATATTTACTATTGTATAACAATTGCCTATAGTATCCAATACAGTATACTGCTGTATAGCATTCTAGCCCAGGTGTGTAGTAGGCTGTATCATCTAGGCTTGTGTAAGTATGCTCCTTGATGTTAGCAACTCAATGAAATTGCCTAAGCACACATTTCTGAAAAAGCATTCCTATCATTAAGTAATGCATGCCTATATTGGAGAAAGGCTGGGTTCCAAAGGCTGCTCTTACATTGTAGGCCAAATAGAAATATACCTACCCTTTAAGTCATTCAAATAGAATGCACTTCCCCTATTTATAGATGCACATTTCCTTGTTGAACTTCTCTCAAAATAGAAGAATATGTTATGTGCTAAAGTATATAATGACAGTAGAAGCACTCTTTCTTTCTTATCCTGTAGGTGTTCCAAAGAACTGCTTAATACCTTATTGCTTTACCACTCATTTTCATTGGCAGAATTGAACCTTGAACATGTACGATCATATGTTCTTGAGTAAAATTTGCTATTGGTAGCATTTTCAGAATGCCCAGCTTTTAACTTCTTGAACTTCCTCAGAACTAACATTTTACAAATAAGTTTCTAACTTTGGCGATAATCCTTCAGGCACACACTCAAAAATGTTGTGGTTCAATTAATTGCTTTTCTCATCCCTCGCTGATTATTGTTGATTAAATTATTTATAGGTTGCATCATTTGCTTGTATATTTTTCAGACTAGTTCTTACTCTGATAATTTTTTCCATAAGCACAGGCAACGTGTGATTTTTCTCATTCCTTTGGGCTTTTAAATGATCTTGACTTCTATTTTTATTTTAGCTGCACTACAGAACTTATTAGCACTTTCAACCTTCTCATGGTTTTTTTATATTTATCAAACATGATGGGTTTAAATTATTCATAAATCACCTCTACACTAAGGACAAAATGAGCATACAGTAAGATTACAAGCAGTGCAATAAAGGAGACAAAGATGGCAGCATACAACTTATAAGGCATTTGATAGCAGGCAAAGGTAATATTTCTTCTCAGGAAAGAATCTTCCTTCATAGCTGTGAAAATTCATAATTTGAAATTTATAATACAGGAGGAGCTTATACAGCCCACTTCATGAATCTGGGAACTAAGTTTTCTGATAGCATTAAAATGAATAATTCCTTGACTTTATTTCTATATCATTACTAATTTTGATTAATTTTTGTTCATTGTCTGTTATTTAGAATGATGGCTAACTAAGAATATGGACCGGATTATTGTTTTTTTATTTTGTTTTGTTTTGTTTTTTGGTAAAAACACTTAAGTTGGCCGGGCTTGGTGGCTCATGCCTGTAATCCCAGCAGTTTGGGAGGCCGAGGTGGGCAGATTACCTGAGGTCAGGAGTTTGAGACTAGCCTGGCCAACATGGTGAATTTCCATCTCTACAAAAATACAAAAATTAGCCAGGTATGGTAGTGGCACACGACTATAATCCCAGCTGCTCAAGAGGCTGAGGCAGGAGAATCGCTAAAACCCAGGAGACAGAGGTTGCAGTGAGCCAAGATTGTGCCACTGCACACCAGCCTGGGCAACAGAACAAGACTCCATCCCTTCCCCAACAAAAAGTAAAATAATGATAATAATAATAATAATAATAAACAACTGGAGTTCATCCTTTAAATCAGTTTTAGGAAATGATGGTGAATTTTATTTAAAAATCTCTTCTGTCTTCATACAGTTTCAAAAATGATAGAGTTGGCAAATGTGATAACCTCAAATATATAACTATCAAAGAAGGCTTATGTGATAGCTATGAAATATCATGGAGATATTTACCTCATTTGTTCATTATGTGAATCTGTAAGGGTACTGGCCTGTAAGGCAGGGAACTAGAATTCTTGGGTGCATAGTACAAGGGTAGTTGTTTATCTTTTCTGCAATCTTCAATTTTCATGATGTGAATCCCCTAAATATTTAAAATAACAATGCAACAATAATGGCAACAGCAACAAAAGCAATAATAATAATTTAAACACCCAATAATGCGAGTTGGCTGAGCTGTCTTTGCAGTGCTCCAGCACCTCCTTATTCTTCAGCATAAGGAATTGTTATTACCATCATGAGAGCTGCTTTATGGAATATATCTGATTATATTTTTACAATCCCAATACCCTTAGTTTTCCAGACTTTACCCATGAAAGCAAATAGAGCTTCTTTGCTCAGTCCTGCAATCTAGATGCTGGATTTCACAAGTATGTCTGTTCACCTGGAATATTAAGACATGTTGCTTACATGTTCTTGTCATCTTATTTATCAAGAAATGTGCCATATTTGCATTTATTCATTTTCACTTATCCTGAGTATATAAATTGATACTATTGTTTGACATATATTATATTATAAATCCAACCTTCCCCAAGCTAAGCAGAGCACACTCAAGCTTTCCACTACAGGAAAAAAATACATGAGACAACGGAATTCAGACTAAATCATCCCAGTTCAGCAGCTGAAATGATATTCATCAATGGTTACTACTTGAAGCACAGGTAAGGTGTAACCAAACTTCACTTAAATTAATTACTTTTGATGTCTAGCTTTACTTTTGCCAAGTATTTTAATAAAAGTCCCTCCCTTAAATTTCTAAATTATATTTTAATTAATTTAATTTTGTCAAGTTACAAAACATCATACAGGAAATAATGCAAGATACTCATAAGAAAGTGAAAACCACCTTAAATCTATTCAAATAGATGTCTTATGATAACATTTTGTTGAACATGTTCCCAAAATGTTCTAGGAACACAAAAACACATATATCTATATTCATAAAATGTATGAGATTGTATTATGTATGCTATTTTGTAACTTGATTTTTCAAATAAGTTATTACATTTTTCCAAATTAATCAATAGAAATAAATCCTATGTCTTAATCTGCAGTTTTATAATTTTTATATTATCAGTACCTCTTTGTATTTTTCCCAAATATAATTTACACTGAAATTAACTTCCATTACATTTGTCTTTTGACTATTTCTTCAAGAAAGTTCCAGAATTGAAATTACCATATGCTAAGCAGAAGTATCTTGGACTTCCTTCAAATCAGGGTTTGCCAAGAGTGAGCATCATTATTGTTCTTTTCTCATCTAGAGTTTGAGCTTAGTTTCTCATTATCATGATAATTTGCATTCTTTGATTTCTAGAATCAAATGGTTAAACCATTATTTTTGTCCAATTGAATTAAATTTCATTTTATTTTGTTCAAGTTTGCATGGAAATTTATAAATGATGCTCATATTTTAAGATATCAAATCTGTTTTATATACATCTACATATATATCTTTATTATTTATCAGAATGTATTAGTTATATATTATCTATTTTAATTTTTATAAAGTATCTAATTATATAATAAATTATAATTGATTTGATATGTGTATACTTAATTATGTTTGGAGTTAAACATTTTTATATATTAGTTGGACATTTATTACTCTTTTTTTGAAGCATTTGCCAATTTTTTGTGTTGAATTATAAGGTGTGTTATAACATTTATAAGATATGTTATAATCAATTTATACCCAATTCTCTCTTGTTCTTTTTTTTTTTTTTAATAAAAATTTGGATACGTAATTTGTCATCACCATTCATCATTTAGTTTTCAGATTATCATGCTTGTTCTTTGTAGTTTCTTCATGGTTTCTGGATTTAGAGCAATGATTTAACTCAAACATCAATAATAATAATCCTTTCTTTAGTTAAAATTGTGTTCATGATAGATAGCTTTGATTTTTAGAACATTTAAGTACTTAAAATATTTCAGTATAATATTTTAAATATTATCTTGATTACTGAGTTTTCTGGCATCCCTTCTAATTGCACAAAAGAGGTCAGTGAGGCACTTGCCTCATTCAGTTCATCCTACACCAGCCCTGGATTTGAAATATCTCCCCTCTCAAAGTTATAAAATTAATTACTTATGGGTTTTAAAATAGCTTTTATATTTTTACATTTAGTTATCTAAGGGCATCTGGAATCCTGGGACATAGAAGTAGCTAAAAAGGGATCTAGGTTTATATATTTTTTCTCAATGGTTATCTTATTAATAGGTAAACCCACTGATTTAAATGCCATGTTTTAACAGGTGATAAACTGCTCATTTTACTTTTTAGGAAAAGAAAAGACTTCAAGGACAGCTGCATCTGATATTTTATTCATTAGTGCCTCCTTTACATTTTTCCTGAGGAATCAGCATTTCATTAATTTTTCAATCTACTTTATTGCTCTTAATAAAATATTTCACACAGATAAAATAATACATACTGTTATCCATAAAATTAGTAACAATAAAAGGACCCCAATAGATTAAGATATAGATGATTATAGAGATTAAGATATAGATGATTATCCTGTCAATTGATGATTTCATCCCCTTTGTCATTAACACCAACCTTTCCACTCCCGTATATCTGCTATCATGAAGGGCTGTGTGTTTGCCATTCACTTAAATTTTAGCTTTACTGTATACACATACATTCATGTATGTATTTTATATTTAAATATACAAGATCCTAATATTTGACTTTACATTTAAAAATAACTTTTTTTTTTTTTTTACTCAGTGAGAAGTGAAAGTTTATTTCTTATTTTTTTAATATATATTTTTTATTGCATTTTAAGTTTGGGGGTACATGTGAAGAACATGCAAGATTGTTGCATACACACATGGCAGTGTGATTTGCTGCCTTCCTCCCCATCACCTATATCTGGCATTTCTCCCCATGCTATCCCTCCCCAACATCCCACTCCCCACTGTCCCTCCCCTTTTTACCCCCAACAGACCCCAGTGTGAGATGCTCCCCTCCCTGTGTCCATGTGATCTCATTGTTCAACACCCGCCTATGAGTGAGAACATGTGGTGTTTGATTTTCTGTTCTTGTGTCAGTTTGCTGAGAATGATGGCTTCCAGGTTCATCCATGTCCCTACAAAGGACACGAACTCATCGTTTTTGATGGCTGCATAATATTCCATGGTGTATATGTGCCACATTTTCCCTGTCCAGTCTATCATCGATGGGCATTTGGGTTGGTTCCAGGTCTTTCCTATTGTAAACTGTGCTGCAATGAACATTCGTGTGCATGTGTCCTTATAGTAGAATGATTTATAGTCCTTTGGATATATACCCAGTAATGGGATTGCTGGGTCAAATGGAATTTCTATTTCTAGGTCCTTGAGGAATCACCACACTGTCTTTCACAATGGTTGAACTAATTTACACTCCCACCAACAGTGTAAAAGTGTTCCTATTTCTCCACATCCTCTCCAGCATCTGTTGTCTCCATATTTTTTTTTATTTTATTTTTTTTTTTGAGACAGTCTCACTCTGTCACCAGGCACCAGGCTGGAGTGCAGTGGCGCGACCTTGGCTCACTGCAACCTCCGCCACCAGGGTTCAAGCAATTCTCCTGCCTCAGCCTCCCGAGTAGCTGGGACTACAGGCGCGCGCCACCATGCCCAGCTAATTTTTTTGTATTTTTAGTAGAGACGGGGTTTCACAGCATGTTGGCCAGGATGGTCCCGATCTTTTGACCTCGTCATCCACCTGCCTCGGCCTCCCAAAGTGCTGGGATTACAGGCGTGAGCCACCGCGCCCGGCCGTCTCCATATTTTTTAATGATCGCCATTCTAACTGGTGTGAGGTGGTATCTCAATGTAGTTTTGATTTGCGTTTCTCGACCAGTGATGATGAACATTTTTTCATATGTTTGTTGGCTTCATGTATGTCTTCTTCTGTAAAGTGTCTGTTCATATCCTTTGTCCACTTTTGAATGGACTTATTTGTTTTTTTCTTGTAAATCTGTTTCAGTTCTTTGTAGATTCTGGATATCAGCCCTTTGTCAGATGGGTAGACTGCAAAAATTTTTTCCCATTCTGTTTTTTCACTGAGTGACATTTGTTTGGCTGAACATTATATTTGTGGCATTTATCCTTTTGAAATGGTAGTTTATTAATTTTCACTACTACAAAGTTCTATATATTTATTTATTTATTTTTGAGATAGAGTCTCAGTCTGTCACCCAGGATGGAGTATAGTGACGTGATCTCCCGTCACTGCAACCTCCACCTTCCAATTTCAAGCAATTCTCCCGACTCAGCCTCCTGAGTCACTGGGATTACAGGCACCTGTTACCATGTCTGGCTAATTTTTGTATTTTTTGTAGAGACGGGGGTTCCACTATGTTGGTCAGGATGATCTTGGACTCCTGACCTGGTGATCCACCTGTCTTGGCCTCCCAAAGTGCTGGCATTACAGGCGTGAGCCACCACACCCAGCTATTAAATAGTATTTTAACATGTGAATACATTATGAGATACATCCAGTTTTCTTGCAATGACTAGTGAGGCTATATCTCATTTAATATCTTTATGATCACACTTTCATGTCACCTAAGAAGTCTTGTTGATCATTCACCTGTTGGTACCTGGAAGTAAACCCTTTCCTTTTTTTTTTTTATATATGTATATATTTTATTGCATTTTAGGTTTGGGGGTACATGTGAAGAATATGCAAGATTGTTGCATAGGTACATACATGGCAATGTGGTTTGCTGCCTTCCTCCCCCTCACTTATATCTGGCATTTCTCCCTATGTTATCCCTCCCCAACTCCCCACCCCCCACTGTCCCTCCCCTAGTTCCCCCCACAGACCTCAGTGTGTGATGCTCCCCTCCCTGTGTCCATATGTTCTCATTGTTCAACACCCACCTATGAGTAAGAACATGCAGTGTTTGATTTTCTGGGTTTTTTTATATACATATATTATTTATTGCATTTTAGGTTTGGGGGTACATGTGAAGAACATGAAAGATTGTTGCATAGGTACACACATGGCATTGTGATTTGCTGCCTTCCTCCCCATCACCTATGTCTGGCATTTCTCCCCATGCTATCTCTCCCCAACTCCCCATCCCTCGCTGTCCCTCCCCTATTTCCCCCCGGCAGACCCTTGTGTGTGATGCTTCCCTCCCTGTGTCCATGTGTTCGCATTGTTCAACACCCGCCTATGAGTGAGAACATGCGGTGTCTGATTTTCTGTTCTTGGGTCAGTTTGCTGAGAATGATGGTTTCCAGGTTGATCCATGTCCCTACGAAGGACGCGAACTCATCGTTTTTGATGGCTGCATAATATTCCATGGTGTATATGTTCTTAAACGCTTTCCTAAAAATAAGCACCTGAAAGAGTAAGCTCACGTTTCAGGTGACTGTTTTCAGCATAACAGAGGTTGTAAAGTCTCCTGAAGGAGCTTCCCCTTTTAGTGTCTTGAAGACAGGGAAAATACAAATGAAAAAGAGAAAACATAATTTCAGTGTTTTAATCAATTTTTGTTCTTGGAAGGGGTTCAGATTTTGTCACTGATTTTCAAATTATCTCACATAAGGTAACTTTTGTGATAAAAGATGAATAGAAGTGGCAAGTACATTTCGGCTTTCTCAAAAGTTTCATCATGCAAATGTTTCAACAGTATGGTGGTACTGTGTAATAGTATGTATAGCAAAATATATTTTCTACCATAAAAATAAATAAGACAATTAAAGAAACAGGGCTTATACTGAAAAAGTTAATACTACGAAAGATACAAGTAGGTTACTTCCTATGATATATAAATACATAACACCTAAATTAATTGTATGTAACAACAATTTTATTTCTGTGGCTACTTTTTTTGAGAATTGTCTGCCTTACTCTTACTGTGTAGACAGAATTTTCTATCTGTAAAAAAATCTAGCTAAAAGATAACATTATGAAAATATTACAAAACAAAAATATAACTTCAAACATATGAGTGATTAGATTTAGTTTTTATTTTTTAAAGTAGCTATCATGTAAACATTCCTCTAATCAAATGTTTTCCAAGTTTTTTGAAATTTGCCATAGCTTTGTCCTTCACCGATCAAATTATCTATCATGAATTGGACAACTGAAAACCAGACTCAATGTTTACTACTTTCTAAGTATGTTAATTTATAGAAAGATATACAATTCAGTAATTATATTTATATAATTGGGATGTTTACCTTGTAAGTTTTAAACATATACAGAAAACATAAATTCAAAAATCTAACAAATAATAAAATGTGCACATTAGAGCCACTTTAAAACTTATTCTTGCTTAGATTTGTCAAGTTCAAATAAGACAGTCCACATTTCAACTTAGAAAATAAATGACATTTAATTCAACTTCACATAATACTGAACAAGATATATAATTTGCATTGGACTTTAAAAGGAATAATGTCTAACATTTAATGTTTTTCCCAGAAATGCAGTATGTGGTTACAAAAATTTAATTTTCATTTTATCTTAAAATAGCTTAAGTTTGCTTAGGAATATTATTTCAGTTTCCCAATCCATTGCTATAATAAATTTATATAAATCTAGTTTAAATTAATTTTTATTTAATTCCTAAGATCACTGATTCATCTAGTGGACATTTTTTAAATACCCATTGTGCTAAGAGTCATGTACATACTATTGTTAAGAAGGAAATGTAGATACAATTATTATTCTGGAAGAAACTTGATCTATTATAATAAACACCCTAGGAATCACGAAAAGAATTCCGATTTCATTATTTCATTAGTATGACATTCCATAATTTATTACATATCTTAACAACTTAATTCTTTGATTGATGAAATTAGAGAGTTAAATTATCCCTTGTGCCTCTACATTTCCTATGTTTATAATTGTGGTGGTAGAGTAAATATACAGCATATCTAAGAAATTTTGAAATGATCACAAATGTAAGAAAGTAATTAAGTTGTAGGTACATGTATTTGTAATTATGAACAATAGGTATTAAAAGAACAAATTTTATCCTTAAAAATAATATTTGAATCTGATACAACTGTATCCAGTTTAAATTTTATTTTGCATTTGATCAGGTTGCCCGATTGCTGTGTATCTTGTCCATTCGTGGCATATATTGATTCAAACATAATGTAAATTTACTTCCTGATCATGGAATAGATAGTATGAACTGCTGAGCACGTCTCCAGGATTAGGGGGTTGGTAGGTTGTGGGTGAACCTTCATGCAATATTTCACAGATTCAGGTTGAGCAAGCCTGAGTGATCTACTTGGGAGTTCACCAGTGGTCCTGAGATGTCTGTGATGAGTAGCCAGCTGGACAAAAGGTCAGGTGAAACATCTGGGTGAAGATTGTATGAAACAGTCTTAGAAGTGATGCCTATTATTTTAAGTACATTCTGTGATAGCCTGACTAACTCCACCTTAGTTGTGAGTAAGACAGACCCCCATCTTAGCCTCTCCCTCCCCGCCATCTCTCCCTCCATGTCTCCCTCGGGTACGTAACTAGGTATGCTGATGCTATGCTTATTCTACCATAAACTGTTATAACCACATCCTGCTTGGCAAGCACACCTGCTATTGTGAATACTCCTCCTCGGACCCCCCCTTGGTGATTGTTTGGAAATACCCTGGCCTGCAACCACTCCCCTCTAAGGTGCTTATTCTGCTTCTGCAAAATTCCACTTCAGCTAGGCTCCCTCTACCCTACCCTAATCAAGGTATAAAAAGGAATCAAGCCCCTTCCTTGGGCCAAGAAAATTTGAGCATTAGCCATCTCTTGGTTGCCGGCAATAAAGGACTCCTGATTCAATCTCAGAGCGTGGTGATTTCTCTATAACTTGCTCAGTTACAACACATTCCATTGACCAGATTTCACCCATGTGCTCACATGAACTGGAGAGATCTGGGATGTGATGTTCTCAGAGAATATCCATTTCAGAAATATCTATCTCCTATGGAAGGAAGAACATGAATATTTGATGAACAGCTAGTAATTTTTGTCACATAGCCTTGATTTGTTTAAGAAAAATCTTTTTGAGAAACTCTGAAAGTTATTCTGCAAAACAATGCTTCATAAAATTTAGAGTGGAAATAAATATTTAACATTTCTTTGATAATTTCTCAATAAACCCATAAGATTTTACAAAGATTCAGATCAGGCTCCTATCTGCAAATTCTACTGACAGAAAATTTTGGGAGAAAGAATAATAAATATTAATACAACAATAAAAATAATGCAAACAAGGCTGTGCATGGTGGCTCACACCTGTAATCTTAGCATTTTGGGAGGCTGAGGCAGAAGGACTGTTTGAGCCCAGGAGTTAGAAACCAGTTTGGGCAACATGACCCAACTCCCTCTCTACAAAAAATACAAAAAATTAGTGGAGCATGGTGACACACATCTGTACTTAGGAGGCTGAGTTGGGAGAATCATCTGAACCCAGGAGGTGAAGTCTGCAGTGAGTGCAGATTGTGCCACTGCACTCCAGCCTGGATGATAGAGTGAGACCCTGTCTCAAAATAATAATAGTCATGATACAAACAAAAAGACAATAACAACTACTTACACAGCATTTACACATTATTAGGTCTTATAAGTTATCTAGAGATGATTCAGGTACATGGGAGAATGAATATATGTCGGTTATAAACAAACACTATGCCATTTTACATAAGGGACTAGAGCATCCATAAATTTTGGTATCCAGTGATTTGTCCTGGAACCAATCCCTTGTAAATATCCAGGGATGACTGTAGATTGCAGAAGTTTGACAGGAGGAGGACCTGCAGGTAAACCTTGACCAGGTCCCTGTCTCTGTCAGTGGTTTTCCAAAGATAGGGCTTCAGTCACACTATATTTTTCTAGGCAGGATGTAAGGAATGTTCCTGCCCCTCCCATTCATCCCATCCTCATTTCCTCCATCCACCTTTTTACATGAAATTGAAGTGTTACTGTGAGCTCTTAACTGAAGCCTAGGGTTCTAATTTGTGATGTGCCATGACCTAACCTTGACAATTAAGCTTGATAAGGCTAAGTTTTCTCATTTGTAAAACAAGAACATTGTTCTAAATTAACTCAGTGGTTGTTGCCAGAGTTAAATTTGAGTGAAAAAGGGAAAACTAGAGTCAATAAGCAAAATTCTGTCCTGATGATTTTGAGTCCTGTTTGGTCAGCATTCAAGACTTCAGCAATTCTCTTACATTGGCACAGTATGTACTCGCTAAATAGTTATGCAAATTAGAATCACTTCTATAAATTAAATGATAAACAATGTGTATATAACAACTTCTTATGCAAATTTGTATTGCTTCTATAAAATGTTGAGCCTGAGACTCTGAAAATATTATTGCATCCATGGGTAGTGTAGTGTGTTGTTTCTTAACTCCCTGTATTAATCCAGGTTCTCCAGAGAAACAGAACCCATAGAGAATTATCTGTTTGTCTGTCTTCTATCTGTCTATCCATCCATCTGACCATCCATCTATCATCTATCTAATCTATCTATCTATCTATCTATCTATCTATCTATCTATCTATCATCATCTGTCTGTCATCTATCAATATAAAGAGAAAGAGAAGGACAGAGGAGAGAGATTTATTTTAAGCATTTGACTCACATGATTATGGGGGCAAGTCTGAAATGAGAGCAGGGAAGAGATAAGGTTGCATCTCAGTCTGAAGACAGTCTGGAGGCAGAGATCCATTCTTCTACAAGGACCTCAGTTTTTTCTCTTAAGGCCTTTAAAAGATGAAGTTCACCTACACTTAGGGAGGATAATCTGCTTTACTCCATGTCTATTGATTTAAATAATTAATCACCACCACCATACTCCCCAAGCTCCATGAAATTTAAGTTTTTAGCAAATTTTCTCTAGAGATGTAGCCATTGTGCTGAAAAATCTCAGTTCATATTAAGTGTACTACTTCCTCCCCTCTCCTCTCTTTCCAAAAGCCCTAATATTACAAGTTTAAATACATTTGATGAGAGTATAAATTTCTTTTTCAAAAACACTTCATGGATAACTAGGCATCATAATGCTTTGAATATATAATTTGAGGACATATCATTCTGTGTCTAAATCCATTTTAGAAGTACAGTTTTCAAATTTAAATCAATCGGTGCCTACTTTAAAAAATACACATGTATTTTGTCCTTCTCTAAACCAATAATGCCATTAATCATAATTTACTTTTCTCTTGAAAATTGTTTTCCTCTGCAAATCAGAAGTATTGATTTATTTACAAAGGACATCATATTGACAATACATTTCCTCAATTAACCTCCAATCTTACCACTCACATGCAAAATACATAACAGATTCAAGCACTCATCTCCAGGGTAAGACAAAATTTAGCCATTTTGCTTATGGCTGGGACTACAGGCACACCACTGTGCCTGGCTCATACGATTTTAATTAGGGTAGCTTTGTACATGTTTTGACATCAGGAATTGTGAATCCTTTGGGTTTTTTTTTTCTGCAAAAAGTGCCATTGGGATTTTGGTAATAATTGTATTGGAATCTTAGATTGCTTGGGGAGTATAGATATTTTCAAAATATCAAGTATTCCATATATGAGTAGGGAATGTCTTTCCATTCATTTCTGTCTTTAATATTATTTAGCAATATTTTACAGTTTTCAGTATACAAGTCTTTTGCCTGCTTGGTTAAGTTTGTTCCTAAATGTTTTATTATTTTTTATGCTATTAGAAACAGTATTATTTTAATAATTTTTTTGGATTATTCATTGTTCATATATTTAAAAACTACTAATTTGGAGGTGTTTATTTTGTATCTATAACTTTACTTAATTTGTTTATTGATTCTAATAGATATATTTGTGGAATTTTATGGTTTTTACTTGTAAGATCATATCATCTGCAAACAGATAATTTTACTTCTGTCTCTTCCACTTGGATTTATTTTATTTCTTTATCCTAATTGCTCTAAGACTTCCAGTATTATGTTTAATAAAAGTGGTAAGAGTAGGCATCCTTTTCTTGTTCTTAATCTTAGTGGAAAACTCTCAGTTTTCTACCATTAATTATAATGCTATCTGTGGGCTCTTCATATAAAACATTTATTATATTGTGGTAATTTCCTTCAATTTCTAATTAGATGAGTGTCTGTATCATAAAACAGTGTTGAGTTTTGTCAAATGCTTTTTGTGCATGATTTGTGATAATCATGTAATCTTTGACCTTCATTCTATTGATGTGCTTTATACATTGATTTTCACATGTTGAAACATCTTTTAATTCCAAGAATATATTAATATTCCATTTGTTTATGGTTGTATAATTTTTTGATGTACTTTTGAATTTGATTTTCTAGTATCCTGTTCAGAATTTTTGCATCAATATTCATCAGGGGATATTGGTATGTAGTTTTGTTTTGTTCTTTTTTTTTTTTTGTAGTATCTTTGTCTGGCTTTAGGTAATGCTGGCCTCATATAATGAAAAAATGTTCTCTTTTCTTCAGTTTTTGGAAGACTTTGAAAATGATTATGTTGATCTCTCTTTAAATGATTGATAGATTTTGCCAGTGAAGCCATTTGCCCCTGGCATTTTGATTGTTGGAAGGTTTTTGTTTATTGATTCAATCTCCTTACTATTTATAGGAGTATCTAGATTTGTTTCTTCATGATTCAATTATGGCAGGTTGTACATATTGAGGAATTTATCTATTTCTTCTGGTTGTCTAATTTATTGGCCTATTATTGTTTATGATAGTCTCTTAATTCATTTTATTTCTGTGGCATTGTGATGTCTCCTCTTTCACTTCTAGTTTTTGTTACTTGAATCTTCTCTCTTTTAGTTTTTAATTAGTCTAAAGATTTTTCATATTTGTTGTTCTTTTCAAAAAACCACTTTTGATTTTGTTGATTTTTTTTTCTTGTTTTTGACCCTGCATCTTGTTTGTTTCTGCTCCATAACACCTATTATCCATCACATCTTTTGCAGCCTGTGAAGCCACTGTAGATTTAGCCTTACTGGTTATGATCTCCAGTAAATATGGCCTTGATTATGTACAAAGTCTGAATTTACTCCAATGCTAAAAATTATTATACCAACAATTATACTACACCCAATAACATGATGCTCTAAGAACTCTATAATCTGAATTAATACAGCCTCCCATAGTTTACTCATCAGTCTCATCAGCCTGCTATTCTTCAACCAATTTAATGATAATTTATCCAATTTCTCATTAACTTTCTTTTCCGATTCACTGTCATCACCCCTTCTAATTCTGGCTACTGATTTCTAATACTGGTTACTGCTCCTTAAATTTTAGCAAGCCAATATCATCTATCCAAAGAATTGTTAGAAATAAATTTTTGGTGCCACAAAAGAAATAGCACTTGAACATTAATTTTCTCAGCAAAGCAATTTACTTCTATAGAAGGGTGTGTCTCACAGATGGAGCAATGGCAAGAGCACACCTGAACAAGGGAAGGGAAGGGTTCTTCTCCCTGACTCAGGTAGCTCCTACGGCTGTGTCGTTCCCCTATTGGCTAGGGTTGGACCACACAGTCTAAGCTAATTCTGATTGGCTATTTTAAAGAAAACAGGAGTATGAGCCAGAGTGGCAGGGTGAGCAGTTTTGGCAGGAAAGACAGTTATGGAACAGATGACTAAAGGTGACTCAGGTCAGAGCTGGTGACTAGGGGTGGCTCAGGACAAAATAGGTGACTAGGATGAGTCAGAACTCTAAATATGTGGGTTAGGAGGGAGATGAACCAGGGTATGTGAGGTTTCAGGGGGAGGAATAGGTACAGGTAACCAGGGGAACAGATGTGAACTACTGATTAGAGCTGGCAGGAAGGTTGTTTACTGAAATTAGGGGCAAAGAGATGAAGAGAAAAAGGAAGTTATACTTTAAAATGAAGAACAAACAACACAGAAACTGAACATACTGGCATACTGATGCTTTGAAGAGAAACTTGAAACTCACCGTATTTAACAGAATCATTCCTGCAAAAAAAAAAAAAAAAGCTTTAATCTTAATATTAGTTTTTCTACAGATATTTTTAATTATAAAATTCATAGTCACAAAACTAATCATATTTTATATTCTCATTGAAGCCACGCTAGTCTGCATCCTAATTATTATAGCTTGTTGAGGTAATCCAACAAAATGCCTTAACACAGACTTACATTTCTTATGTTATCCTTAAATTCCTCATAGCACTTATCTATACTCAAAATGCCTCAGGCTCACTAAACATATTAATAACCACATATACTTCCTAAGAATTAGCAACCCCCTGATCCAACAACCTTCTGTGACTAGAATGCAACATGGCATTTTTGGTAAAAATGCCTCTCTATGGACTCCACCTGTGACTCCCTAAAACCCAAATGGAAGGCCCCATTGCTGGCTCAATAGCATTTGCAGCAGTACTCCTAAAATTAGGCAGCTACAGAATGATACGGCTTACTCTAAGCCTTAATCTTGTGACAGAATACATAGCCTACCCTTTCTTCATACTATCCCTATGAGGAATAATCATGACAGGTTCCATCTGTCCATGCCAAACCAATCTAAAATCTCTCATTTCTTACTCCTCCATAAGCCACATGGCACTCATTAGGGTAGCTATCCTCATTTAAACCCCCTGAAGTTTTATAGGAGCAATGACCTTTTTACAGGGGTGGATATTGACAAGTACACAATTTTCATGTAAGAGGGGACTAAGAGGAGCATATTCGTGCTTTTGTCTGGCTCAGTGAATCTGCACTTTTACATAAGGTAGCATAGACAAATAGGGAAAAATACAGGGAATCTGCATTTTTACATAAGCCAACAGAGATAAATGGGACAAGGGAGTAATCAGATATGCATTTGTGCCAGGTGGGAAGAGAGGTGACTGCATCTGTAAAGATAAGCTATCCATTTACATTGCCATGATGAATTTTAGCAGAAACACTTCAGGGTAAATATCTTGGAGCTCACCAAGTATTTCCTTGTGGGGAAAATATGAGGAGGGTGTGTTGCTTTTCATCTTGTAAAAATCTTATTTAGGAACCAAAAAAGAGAGGCAGCTTTGTGTGACCCAGTTCCCAGCTTGACTTTTCCCTTTGGCTTAATGAGTTTGGGGTCCCAAGATTTATTTTTCTTAACAAGTGTATGTTTTTAGGTAATGTGAAAGAAACATTGACAGTCATCAACACCAAGAAGTCTAGATAAAAATAGGAACCTTTGCAGAGGGATGATATTGTATGTTAATATTCTTAATTCTCCAGGGATGACTAAACAATAAAGGTTACTGGTTTAAAATGAATCATCTTAACTACCAGACAGAAAACTTTAAAATATTATACATAGTATAATTTGAATTATTTTTCTTCAGAAAGAATGACTTCATTTTAATTTAATTTCACAGGAAGAACTAATTTTTAAATACAATAGCTTCCTCATCCACTTCAAAAGATTATTGAAAGAATCAATTAAGACAATATCAGACTTTATATCTGAAAAATAAAAGAGAACTTATAAACAAAGTACCATGGAAAGTAAGTTTTTTTTCATAATTATATGAACAATTGTCTCATTAATTCTAAAGGCATTCAATTAAAGTCCAAATAAAATGAAAATCAGTTCATTTTATACTGCTTATCAGCTAAAAATAATGTACATGTTTCTAGCAATGATTTGATTAAACAATTTGAAAGACTTTCAATAAATAATATGAATAGGAAAAGGTTGTTTATCCAAGACAAATGGTACTAATGATCTCTTGCCACTCTTATTTTGTGATTGATATTTCTAGCAGCAAAAGGAATTACTTCAGTAGTATCTACATTTTTCAAGCTTATCTTTTTGGTGAACTATGAGTCAGACAATGTTAGCTTATTCTGATTAATCAAATTTCATGTGATGTCAATGTCAACTACTATGATTAATAATGTTCAAGTTGCCACAGTAATCTGGAAAAATAGACCTGATATTTTAAAATAATCTCTTGGACTATCAAACATTGTTTTAGGTAAAATAAATCTCAATATTTGATTCTGTGATTAATATTTAAGTCTCTTTTTCACTGTGAATAGATATTTGTTGTTTTAATAATAACACAATAAATCAATTTTTAAAAGTATGTTTTAAATAATAACTGTTCAAAATCTCTTGCTTAAAACTGTCTTATTCAGTTCAGGTTGCTATAACAAAAATACCATAAATTGAGTGCTGTAAACAACACATATTTATTTCTCACAGTTCTGGAGGCTAGGAAGTTCAAGATCAAGGTGAACATTGATTATATTCCTAGTGAAGGCCCTCTTCCTAGTTTCCAGATGGAAGCCTTGTTGTGTCCTCACATGAAAGAGAGAGGAGAGAAGTGAATTCTTTTGTGACTTTTCTTTATGAGGGCACTAATCGCATCATGAGAGCTCCACTCTCATGACCTAATTGCTTCCAAATACCACCACACTGAGGTTTAAGGTTTCAGAATGTAAATTTGGGGGAAACACAAACATTCAAGAGACAATTATACATAAAATTTTAGATTCTATCAGGCAGATTCAACCTAGCTGATACTCAGTGGTTTGCTTCTAACATGCAAAGTGATGGGATGTTATCTGACACTCAGTGGTTTGCTTCTAATATGAAAAATAATGGGTTGTTTCATTCAAGATTAGGTAATAAAGGATAGTAATTTCCACCTGGCTTGCTTATTCCCTCTCTCCAGTCTCTGTCCCTGTCTCAGTCTCTCTCTCTCTCTCTCTCTCTCTCTCTCTCTCACTCTTTCTGTCTCTGGCTCTTCTCTCATGCTTACTCCAGTAAAACAAGATGTTTTGTGAGCTGCCTTATGAAGAAGTCCACGTAGCGATAAGTGCTGAGGCCCCCACTCTAACAACCATTAAGGAACTACCAAAAACCATATGAGTGATCTTGGAAGTGAAGCCTTTCTAGGTCAAATATTCAGACAGCTGCAGCCAGCACTTAGATTCAGTTTTTTGAAGCAGAAGATTTATTCAACTAAGATATGCCTGGATTTATGATGCACAGATTGTAATATAACTTAGTTAATTCAGGCTGCTACAAAAACTGCCATAAACTAAGTAGTTTATGAGAAAACATAAATTTATTTTTCATAGTTCTGGAACTAGGAAGTCCCAGATCAAGGCAGCAGCAGATTTGGTGTCTGGTGAGGAGAACTTGCTTCCTCATAGATGTTGCCTTTGTACTACGTCCATACATTGTTTGGGGAGTTAAGTAGCTCTCTGAGGTCTCTTTTATAAGAGTATGAATTCCATTCTTGAAGGTTCTACTATATGGACTAATTACCCCCCAAAGAACCCCCCTCCTAATAATGCCACCTTAGGGGTTAATGTTACAACATCTGAATTTGGGGGGATATAAACATTGATA
This sequence comes from Alouatta palliata, assembly GCA_004027835.1. NCBI lineage: Eukaryota > Metazoa > Chordata > Mammalia > Primates > Atelidae > Alouatta > Alouatta palliata. Next base: position 22,096 of record PVKV010021068.1, read on the forward strand.
TCACAGCATAAGATAATAAATATGTATTATTTTTAGTTGCCAAATTTGTCATAATTTGCTGTACAGCCAGTAGGTAAATAATACTAGCGTGGTAATTAAAAATACAATTAGATGGCAGAAAAAATACAAATAGATTATTAATCACAGTAAATGTTACTGGAGTAAGCTAATTTACTGAGCAAAAGAGACAGGATGAGAGAGAGAGATTAGAATCCAACTATATGAAGCTTACAGAAGACATATTTTAGAGAAAAAGACATACATATTAAAAATAAAAGAATGGAAAAAAAATCATAGCAACTACTATACCCAGAAAATACTAAACAACAAAAAACTATATATGATATTCCTATCAGGTATTAGATTATACAAAAATGTATATATTTCAAGATGGACCCTAAATAATAATGAAAGGAAAAATCTGCTGAATATTAAAAATAGGCAAGAAAATAACATTATGTATAAAATATATAAAGCAAAAATTAATGAATATGGCATGTGGGAGATGAAAGCTGTTAGATGGGAGCGGGCCTGGCCCTAACAGCTGGACCACAGTGTTCTCCTGCTAATTATAAACAATTTCACAGAATACCTGCACCAACCACAAAACTGATCAAACATATCTCTCTCTCAGCTAGTGTGAAACATTTATTTCTTTGCTAATTAATGTTTACTTACAGTTCATTCATCCTGCCTTCTAGATAAAAAATAAAAGTTTCCAATTATAGAACTGCCTCCACTTTTAATATGATGCTATCTTGAGATAAACAATTAGTGTTTGAATTGTTCTGCAAATCATTAACACATGTTCAAATTCTGTAGCACACCCCTCCTAATACCCTATTACTGAGATACCACATCACATCATTGCCCATAGTATGTTGTCTCTCTTATTGCAATGAGTCAATAAGTCCAAATTTATTTGACTATAGATTTGTTCCTGGTGGTCTTTGGATGAAAAATATCAATAATATCTTTCAATATTTAACAGTTAAGGCTGACAATAATGTCCATGATCTATAGTTAAGCAAATTACCATCAGTAAGCATGGTAGGGAGCATACCTTTAAAAGTGGAAAAAACAAAAATTATAATTAATGCAAATTGTAGCATCTGAGCTTTCTAATAAAATTTGTCTATCAAACCTCCAGCCCTTGCATAAAGAAATTGTTGCTGAGGTGCTAAAACATGCTTTAGGACTTAACAGGTTTTAACTCGATCCACATTAACTAGTTTCCTGTTAAATAATGAAAATTTTGCAAAACGTATTTTAAAGACATCAGCATTAATTAAGTTTAAATCAGCTAATTTTTGAAGTTGCTGGAAGCTTGCAGGTTCAGTTTGTCTTGTATTCTGTTTTCGTCTTCAACATTTTCTGTCACTCTACAAGTGTTTTACCAGCAGAATAAAATGGCGTGGTATTTGTCCCTATTTATGTTAATTTCTTTTTTTAATTTAAAGATTCACAATAAGTAAGTTATATATAGGACTCAGATATTATGGTACAATTCATGGTAGTAGCATAGGCATGATTATTCTAGACTTTAATGTGTCTTCATAATAGTTTCTTCTAAAGGCAATAATTTTCCACATTTTTTCCTAAGCATTTAAAAAATAAAATTGAGATGAGTTATCCAGTGAGATTTTTTCCAGTTGTTTCTAAAATTTATTTAAATATGTTTCTAAATTTAAAAAGTGAATGTTTTTATAATTAATCTGTTCCCAATTGTTATGTAGTTTAAAATTTATTTTTACTATCTATTTACATTTAACAAGAAAACAAGTTTTTTGATATACTCAGCATAAAATGCAAACAGTTCTGCTGCAACACGACATGAACTCCTAAAAATTTCTGCTTTAGGCAAAATCAGTAATAAAATTTTAGAGAGCATAGGGAAAAATGGGCTTAGGAGCATAACACCAAACAACTTTGTGATACAAAAAAAAATGATAAAAGAAAGTAATAACAACTTTAGCATAATTTTACATATTTAATTGTTTAAAAATACATAACTACTATAGTAAACACAACATTCTACTTGGTGAATGACTGGAAGTGGGTATCTGAGGGATTACAGATTATTAATTTTTGTGAAGTAATGGAGGAGGGTTATCTGAAATCAGATGGAAATTTCCAGCACCAGATATGGATGTGTGTGGCTCAAAATATGCACAATGAACTGAGGTAGCTGGTAGGTGTTTGAGGTGTGTACATGTGTGTTTCTTATGTGTTTCTATCTCTTGGATTCAGCCACATACAGTTTTTTGGTTCAGAGCATTTATTGAAGATGAAATCATGCACAAGTAAACATGAAATTCAAGTTATGCTCAAATGGTTCCCTACTACATTAGTCACATTGGAACAAATTTGTTTTCAAAATGGGAATTAAGGCAAAACTGTCTGTAATATCCTTCTATTTGGACTTGAGAATTATAAAATATGAAAGATAATGAACACCTCTGTTTTGTCTCATTTACTTGTTTTTTTGCTTACTTGTATGGTTCATTCTACAATATGTCATGTCTGCAAATATATTTTGATATTTCCAAATTTTACTTATACTCTAGTGATATAATGGATCTGGGTTCAAAAATAAAGCACTTTTGATATCAGGATTTCTCTTACCTTGAATTTCCTGCTTTGCTCCTGAATACATTTACTTCACGTTATACACAGTTCTAGTGATTTGTCTTTCTCACATTTTGAACCACGTATAAAATAATAATGACCTAAGAATCAACAAAGGTAAGAAACCTTCGCATAGGTGATACATGATTGTCTAGTGGAGGAAAAGAGGGATACTGCCTTTGAGTGATATGAATGTGCATCCCCACAGTATATATAGGGAACAGAATGCTAAGATGATTTGATGCACTTACCAAACACTGAAGATGTAACTTTTCTAAAAATGTTTCTGCAACTTACTTATATATTATAGACTTAATTATATGTTACAGGTAATTACAATATTATAGATCAACTCTAGAAAAAGTATGCCATCATTGCTGGTAAACAATGCAAAACAAAAGTTAAATAATCTGGGTGTATTTTACTAAGATTAAGATTTTTTAAAAGAAGCAGAAGAAAACTAGAAGATTGAAAATAAGTATTATAAAAATTTAGGACTGATTTCTTTAAGTTGATTTATATAATCTTAATTTTTTGGAATTTTTCAAACTTTTTTGTTTTCTGCATCTTTGTTTTTAATATTATTATTTTTAATTTTAGATTTGGGGGTACATGTGCAGATTTGTTACATGTATACATTGCATGATGCAGAGGTTTGGTTTCAATTGAACCTGTCACCCAAATAGGTATCTTTTCAACATCCAATAGGTACATGCAATATGTAGTTTTTCAACCCTTCCTCTCCTCCCTTCCTCCCCACTTTTGGAGTCTCCGTGTCTATTGTTCCCATCTTTGTGTTCATGTGTACCCACTGTTTAGCTCCCACTTATAAGTGGAAACGTGCAGTAGTTGATGTTCTGTTTCAGTGTTAATTTACTTAGGCTAATGGCCTCCAGCTGCATCTGCCTTGCTGAAAAGGACATGGTTTCCATTTTTATGGCTGTGTAGTATCCCACGGTGACCACATTTTCTTTATCCAGTCCACCACTGATGGGCGCCTAGGTTGATTCCATGTCTTTTCTATTGTGAATACTACAGCAATAAACATTTGAGAGCAGGTGTCTTTTTGGTAGAATGACTTATTTTCCTTTGAGTATATACCCAGTAATGAGACTGCTGGGTCAAATGGTAACTCTATTTGTAGTTCCTTGTAATCTCTTGATTTTCATTTAGTCCATTTATCTCTATCTTATATTGCTTAAAATTGAAAATAATGAAATCATGAAATTGTTTGCTGTGTACAGTTTTGCCCAAGCACTGTTTTGATTAACTGGCTCTCATCAGTACTCCATGTTCAGAGGTCTGAAACTGAACTGTCTCCATTTTGCTATAAAGTCAAATAGGTACAAAATTAGGTTAGAACTCACAGCCACTTAGATGAGAATCAAAACAAAGCCATTTTAAAGTGTTTTTTTTCATAAAGCCACTGAGGAAATATCATGAATAGATAATGTTTTACATTGCATTGCATATGTTGCTATTACAATATCTGTAAAGGTTGATGCCACTGCTTTGAGGATGTGAATCTTAAGATTGTTTTCATTTTAGAAATGTTTGCTATAATACATAACCTTCCTTTCTAGCAGTAATTTTCTCATTATTATGCTGCATATACTCAATACGGTTTATTATAATTCTCCTTAAAGTGGATGTTCAGATTTTGATCTCTGCATCTTGAGATGTATATACTAAAATTTATAAAAACGATATTCTAGTTGAACATTTTTTTAATTTTAAACTTAATCTAACCTCCAAGCATAAGTTCTTTCTTGAAACTAATATAATTTTTAAAAAGAAAAGTTTATTCAGTTATGCTCAATGTCATTCCCACATACTTGTTGGGAACTTTAAGAAGTTATGTAACAAAATCCTCATTTAAAAAACTATCGATTGAATCAAGACAGTATTGCAGTTCTGCAAGGAGAATCAAATCAGTGCATTCTCTTAGAAAAGTGTTATTGATTGTGCTTCATCTTTCAACAATCACTTTTAAATTTTTCAGCTAATACTTTATATACAAAATGTCCCTTCTTACTCTGAGATTATTCAGATTGTCTAAGAATGATATGTCATAAGATTGCCCATAATAAGATGTGAGGAAAAGACATTTCTTCATGTTCTTTGAAACCCTAAAACTTAAAATTATTAGGCTCATAATATTTTAGATATAATGAGATTTCACAGAATAAAGATAATATTTTTACAAGCTTTCTTGTTCTGTAAAAGTTCTGTGAGATGAAGCGGGAAACTGATGAAGCACCTAAGAAATAAGAGATGATTTATCTTGGTGATTTATCTCTGTGATTATGATGAATACTAATAAGACCGCAGAATGCAAATGAGATCAGGTGAAACAACTAAGATTTTATTAAAGTGAGGAATAAAGGAGGCACTCAAGGAATAACATAATGCACATAGATTATCTGGCATCTGGACTATCTGTTTCTCTTTCAGACTAAGAACTAGAACTACAAGGGAAATTCTAAGTATACTCTACAAATTTAAAAAAAGAAAAATAAGTAGGTCTCTAACAAAACATTCCTGATAAGGTAGAAAAAAATAAACTTTGAAAAATAAAAAAAAAGAAAAACACAGGGCAATACTAATTAAAATGCAATTAATTAAGTCAAGCTATATTAACTTGTTTGAATTTCTAGGTACTTTGTCCATTTTCCTTGAAAATGTCATCTGCAGTGATTATTACTACACTACGCTTTACAACACAATTGTTTAAGGGACTAGGAGGTTGAAACCATTTCTGGAGGGCAGGTATACCTGTTCACTTCACTGCTGGATAATCACAAGGCTGAATGTTTCAGTTTTAACCCATTGTCCAAGGTAATATCTCATGAACGGTTTTCCCTTGGGGAAAAATTAACACTTTCTTTTACAACTAGGGGGGAAATCATCTTGTGAATCGTGATTAAGATATTGGAAAGTATCACATTTAAATAAGTTTGTTTGTTGATCTGTTTTCCATTGTTTTGCTGAAATAGTGTTAGCAGCACTTCTTCATAGAGGCTCTGGTATTTGAATTCCACCTGCATTTAAATCAGCACACATTTTTTCTTTGTCATTAAGTTTGCAATATAAGAGGTCTCTATTTGCAATGTGTTAGGTTATTATAACATCCAGTTACATGACTGCTCAAATTGCACGCCACCCACCCTCTCTTTTAAACCATATCAACTATAATGATAAATACAAAAATAACATGCAATAGTAATTATTATGGATATATTAGATGTTTCTTGATTCTTTCTATTAAAAATATGTTTATGGACTAGATAATTTAAGACTTTGGCTTTGGAGTTAGACTGCCAGGCATTAAATGTTGGCTTTGTGAGCAAATCACTTCTGTGTGCTTTAAATTCTCATTTGCAAATTGGGGTATAAGAATTAAATAGTTTGATTAATGTAAAGTGCTTAGAACAATTTGTGATACTATTTCAGCCCTCAACAGATACTAGTTACTGTGAACCTGGATTATTGGATAGTTTTGAAAAGCATTACTTTGAATAGGAAGTATCTGTTACATATTAATTACATTGACTCATTTTATGAACATTGATTTTTTGCATGTGATTTAGTCAACATCTTTAGTATAAAAAAATTACCAAGGAAAGCTACACATCTACAGCCAACTGAGCTTTGACAAAGTCCACAAAAACATACACTGGGGAAAGGATATCCTATACAATAAATGGTGCTGGAAAAATTTGACAGCCCCATGCAGAAGAATGAAACTGGACCACTATCACTCACCATACACAAAAATTAACTCAAAATGGAGTTAAGACTTAAACATGAGGTCTGAAACTATAAAAATCCTAGAAGAAAACCAAAATACACCTGTTCTGGAATTGCCCAGGCAAATAAATCATAACCAAGATTTCAAAAGCAAATATAACAAAAACAAAAATAAACAAATGAGATTTTAAACTAAAAAGCTTCTGCACAGCGAAAGAAATAATTAACAAAGTGTACAGAGAACTTACAGCATAGGAGAAAATAACTGCAAACTATGCATCCGGCAAAAGACTAATATCCAGAATCTTCAAGGAACATGAATGTCTCATCAGGAAAAAGCAAATAATCCTTAAAAGTTGGGCAAAGAACATGAATGGTCAATTATCAAAGAAAGATACAAAGGAAGCCAACAGGCATATGAAAAAATGTTTCACATCACTTATCATCAGAGAAATGCATCTTAAAACCACAGTAAAGTACCATTTTACACTAGTCAGAATGACTCAATAAAATGTAAAAAAAATAAAATAAATGTTGGCAAGGATTCGAAGAAAGCAGAACATACACCATCGCTGGGAATGTAAATGAATACAAAATCCATTAAAAGCAGTATGGAAATGTCTCAAAGAACTAAACGGAACTACCATTCAATCCAGTAATCCCTCCACTGAATATATACCCAAAGGAAAATAAATCATTATGTCCAAAAGATATCTGCATTCATATATTACAGCAATATTAAAAATGCAAAGATATGGAATCAACCTAAGTGTTCATTAATGAATGATTACAAAAATGTAATAAGCACACAGACACACACATGCACACACACACACACACACACACCCCATGGAATATTACTCATCCATAAAAATATGAAATCATGTCTTCTACAGCAACATGAATGGAAATGGAGGCCATTATCTTCAGTGACATAACTCAGAAACAGAAAGTCAAATACCAGGTATTCTTACTTATAAATTGGAGCTAAATAATGTGTACATGTGGACACAGAGATTGGACTAATAGACATCAGAGACTCAGAAACATGGGAGGGTGGTTAAGGACAATAAATTATCTAAAGAGTTCAAAGTTACATTAAAAGCTCAGACATCACAACTGTGCCATATAGCCATGTAACAAAACTGTGGTTGTAACTTCCAAATCTACAAAAATAAAATAATATAAAATTGTAATGGAATAATATGAAAAGTTAATGGTTTACTTTGAATTTTATTCAGTATATTTTTCTTCATTAGAAGTACAGACACCTGCATCCCAATTAAATTTAAATATTTTATCTGATTTACTAATCTAATAGAATCAAATTAATTCAATAAAAGGTGTATGCCACATTTTTAACAATGACATAATAATAGCAAACCATGATTGAGGCTATTTCCCATTTTTGACAAATTATATCATTGCCTCTTAATTCTCTCAATATAATGAGCCACATGCATCACATACATAAAGTAAAACTAAAATTTAAAAAGTTTTTGCACTTACTTCACCAGCACAAATACTGAAATTGGAATAATACAGAGAAGATTAGCATGGTCCCTGTGCAAAGATGTCATGCAAATTTGTGAAGCATCCATACTTTTAATATCAAAGTAAAAAAAAAAAAAAAACCATCCAAACGGTAGCAACTTCAAAGTTTAAAGGAACATCAGCCCATACGGATGAGAAAGAACCAGTGCAAGAACTCTGGAGTAAAAAGCCAGAGTGCCTTTTTACCTCCAAATGACCACACTAGTTCTTCGGCAATAGTCCTAAATGAAATGGCTGATATTACAGACATAGAATTCAGAATCCGGATAGAAATGAAGATCATCATGATTCAGCAGAAAGTTAAAACCTAATTCAAGGAATCTAAAGAGACCAGAAAACCTATACAGGAGCTGAAAGATGAAACAGCCATTTCAAGAAAGAACCAAACTGATATGATAGAGTTGGGAAACTCACCAAAAGAATTTCATAATACAATTGCAAATATTAACAGCAGAATAGACCAAGATAAGGAAATAATTTAAGAACTTGAAGATCCAATTTTTCAAATCATTTCAGTCAGACAAAAACAAAGAAAAAACACTAAACAAAATCTCCAAGAAACATGAGATTATAAAAAGAGACCAAATCTATAATTCATTGGCATTCCTGAAAGAGGGAGAGAGAAAGCCAGAAACTTGGAAAACATATTTGAGGATATTGTTCATGAAAATTTCCATGACCTTGCTAGAAAGACCAACATTTAAATTCAGAAAATGCAGACAGCCCCTGAAAAATAATATACAAGATAAACATCCCGAAGACACATAGTCATCAGACTTTTCAAAATTAACATGAAAGAAGATCTCTGCAACAAGAATTACAGAACACTGCTGAAGGAAGTCAGAGACAATGCAAACAGATGGAAAAACATTCTATGCTCAGGTACAGGAAGAATCAATATTGTTAAAATGACCATGCTTTTCCAAAGCAATTTACAGATTTAATGCCATTCCTATCAAACTACCAATGACATTTTCTGCAGAATTAGAAAAAATTATTCTAAAATGATATGGAGCCAAAAAAGAGCCCAAAGAGCCAAGATAATCATAAGCAAAATGAACAATGCTGGAAGCATTATATCACTCAACTTTATACTACAAGACTATAATAACCAAAATAGTCTGATACTGGTACATTAACAAACATATAGACCAATGGAATGGAATAGAAAGCCCAGAGATACAGCCATATACCTACAACCATCTGTTCCTTAAAAAATTCAACAATAACAAGAAAGTACTCCCTATTCAATAAATAACACTGGGATAACAGGCTAATCCTATGCAGAAGACTGAAACTGAACCCCTTCCTAAAACCGTATACAGATCAACTCAAGAAATATTAAAGACTTAAATGTAGGCCAGGTGCAGTGGCTCATGCCTGTAATTCCAGCACATTGGAAGGCTGAGATGGGTGGATCACTTGAGGTCAGGAGTTCAAGAGCAGCCTGGCCAACATGGTGAAACCCCATCTCTACTAAAAATACAAAAATTAACCTGGCATGGTGGTGCATGCCTGTAATCTTAGTTACTCAGGAGACTGAGGCAGGAGAATCACTGAAACCTGGGAGGTGGAGGTTGCAGTGACCCTAGATTGTGCCATTGCACTGCAGCCTAGGTAACAGAGTGAGACTCCATCTCAAAAAAAAAAAAAAAAAAAAAAGACTTAAATGTAAAACTTAAGACTATAAAAATCCTGGAAGAAAATCAAAGAAATGCCATTTTGGACATAGGAGTAAGCAACAATCTTATGACAAAGATGCCAAAAGTAATTGCAACAAAAACAAAACTTCACAAATGGAAACTAATTAAACTAGAGACCTTCTGCCGAGCAAAAGAAAACATCAGCAGGGTAAACAAACTCACAGAATGGGAGAAAATATTTGTAAACTATGCATCTGAGAAAAGTCTGATACCAAAGGAACTTAAAAAAATTTACAAGCGAGGGACGGATCCAAGATGGACAATTAGAAGCAGTGCAGGATCACAGCTCCCAGTGAAAGCATGGAGGGTGAGTGGATGCCGCATTTCCAGATGGATTTTTATTCCCCACAGACCAGGAGATTCCTAGGCAGAGGAGCCCCACGGGTTGCCAGTGCAGCTGTTTTGGCCAGCACGGTGGGTCTCCGCACAAAATACACAGGTCCGGGCGCTGTTTTAGCTGGCAATTGGAGCTCCTGGGAGACAGAGTCACCCATTCAACTGATTAAAAGGGGACTGAAACAGGGAGACAGGCCAGGAGATTCCCGGGCAAAAAAGCGCCACGAATACCCACGTGGATGTGTCAGCCAGTGCAGTGGGTTGCCGCACAGGAAATCACGCAGACCCCTGTGTCTTTTCAACAAGCTATTGGAACACCTGGGAGACAGAGTCACCCATTTAACTGAAGAAAAAAAGGGGGTCTGAGGCAGGGAGCCAGGTGATCAGGCTCAGCTGGTCCTACCCTCACAAAAAAACAACAATCTGAAATGCTCTGGATTGAGAGTTTCACAGTAAGCATAGCTGAACCCGGAACAGTCTAGCTCTGTGGGGAAGGGGTGTCCGCCATTACCAAGGTAGTCCACCACTATGGAGGTAGTCCGCCATTGCGGAGGCAGGCCGCCATTGCTAGGCAGCCTGCCATTACAGACAGAGTCTGCCATTACAGAGGTGGGTCACCATTGCTGAGGCAGTTCTAACTATATCGGTATAAACAGGACTGCAGGGAAGTTCACAGGCATCAGGGCAGAGCCCACAGCAGCTCAGCAATGCTTCTGCAGGCAGACCATGACTATGCTGCCTCCTTGCTGGGCAGAGCAGCATGACAGAAACTTATAAATAAAGCCTTAACTTCCCAGGACAGAGCACCTGGGGAGAAAAAAAAGGTGTTTATGAGTTCTGCTGCAGGAGACTTAAATTTGCTTTCCCAGCAGCTCTGAATGAACAACGGAGCTCACAGCTCAGCACTTGAGCTCCTATAAAGGACAGACTGTCTCTTCAAGCAGCTCCCTGACCCACATATATCCAAAGAGTCACCTCAAAAAGGAGAGCTCAGACTGACATCTGGTGGGTATCCTTCTGGGACAAAGATAGCAGAACAAACTGCCAGCAACCCTTACTGTTCTGCAGCCACTGCAGTTGATCCCCAGGCAAGCAGGGCCTGGAGTGGACCTCAGCTGTCCTACATCAGAGGGGCCTGACTGTTGGAAGGAAAACTAAGCAACAGAAAAAAATAACTTCATCATCAACAAACTGGACGTCCACTCAGAGACCCAATCTGAAAATCAACAATTACAAAGATGACAGGTGGATAAATCCACAAAGATGGAAAGAAACCAGTGCCAAAAGGATGAAAACACCCAAAGCCAGAACGCCTCTCCTGCAAGGGATCACAACTTCTCACCAGCAAGGGAAAAAGGCTGGAGAATGAGTGTGATGAATTGACAGAAACAGGCTCCAGAAGGTGGATAATAAGAAACTTCTTTGAACTAAAAGAATGTTTTAACCAAATGCAAAGAAACGAACAACTTTGAAAAAAGATTTGATGAAACGCTAATGAGAATAAATAGCTTAGAGAGGAATATAAGTGAATTCATGGAGCTGAAAAACACAACACGAGAACTTCACAAAGCATACACAAGTTTCAACAGCCAAATTGACCAAGCAGAAGAAAGGATATCAGGTCAAAGATCAACTCAATGAAATAAAATGAGAAGGCAAGATTAGAGAAAAAAAGGTAAAAAGGAATGAACAAAGTCTCCAAGAAATATAGGACTATGTGAAAAGACCTAATCTATGTTTGATAGGTATACCAGAATGTGACAGAGAATGAATCCAAGCTGGAAAATACTCTTCAGGATATTATCCATGAAAACTTCCCCAACCTAGCAAAGTAGGCCAATATTCAAGTCCAGGAAATACAGAGAACACGGCAAAGATATTCCTCAAAAGAGCAACTCCAAGACACATAACCATCAGATTCACCAGGGTTGAAATGAAGGAGAAAATGCTAAGGCAGCCAGAGAGAAAGATTGGGTTACCCACAAAGGGAAGCCAATCAGAATCACAGCAGATCCTACAAGCCAGAAGAGAGTGGGGGCCAATATTCAACATCCTTAAAGTAAATGATTTTCAACTCAGAATTTCATATCCAGCCAAACTAAGCTTCATAAGTGAAGGAGAAATAAAACCCTGGACAAACAAGCAACTACTCAGAGATTTTGTCACCACCAGGCCTGCTTTACAAGAGCTCCTGAAAGAAGCACTAAACATGGAAAGGAACAAACAATACCAGCCACTCCAAAAACATACCAAATGGTAAAAAGCATCGACACAATGAAGAAACTGCCTCAACTAATGGGCAAAACAATCAGGTAGCATCAAAATAGCAGGATGAAACTCACACAGAACAATATTAATCCTAAATGTAAATGGGCTAAATGCCCCAATCAAAAGACACAGACTGGCAAATTGGATAAAAAGCAAAAACCAATTGGTGCGCTGTATCCAGGAAATGCATCTGACATTCAAGGACACATAAAGGCTCAAAATAAGGGAATGGAGGAAGATTTACCAAGCAAATACAGAGAAAAAAAAAAAAGCAGGGGTTGCAATTCTCACCTCTGATAAAATAAACTTTAAACCAACAAAGATCAAAAGAAACACAGAGGACATTACATAATGGTAAAAGGATCAATGCAACAAGAAGAGTTAACTATCCTAAATATATACTCACCCAATGCAGGAGCACCCAGATACATAAAGCAAGTTCTTAATGACTTACAAAGAGACTTAGACTCCCACACAATAATAGTGGGAGACTTTAACGTGCTATTGTCAATATTAGACAGATCAACAAGACAGAAAATTAACAAGGATATCCAGGACTTGAACTCAGACCTGGACCAAGCAAACCTAATAGACATTTACAGAACTCTCCACCCCAAATCCACAGAATATACATTCTTCTCAGCACCACATCACACCTACTCTAAAATTGACCACATAATTGGAAGTAAATCACTCCTGAGCAAATGCAAAAGAACAGAAATCATAACAAACAGTATCTCAGACCACAGTGCAATCAAGTTAGAACTCAGAATTCAGAAACTAACTCAGAACTGCACAGCTTCATGGAAACTGAACAAATGGCTCTTGAATGTTGACTGGATAAACAATTAAATGAAGGCAGAAATAAAGATGTTCTTTGAAACCAACGAGAACGAAGACACAACACACCAGAATCTCTGGGACACATTTAAAGCAGTGTCTAGAGGAAAATATATAGCAAGAAATGCCCACATGAGAAACAAGGAAAGATCTAATATAGACACCCTATAATCAAAATTGAAAGAGCTGGAGCAGCAAGATCAAAAAAACTCAAAACCCAGCAGAAGACAAGAAATAACTAAGATCAGAGCAGAACTGAAGGAGATAGAGACACAAAAAGCCCTTCAAAAAATCAATAACTCCAGGAGCTGGATTTTTGAAAAGATCAACAAAATAGACAGACCACTGGCCAGATTAATAAAAAAGAAAAGAGAGTAATCACATAGATGCAATAAAAAACGATAAAGGGGATATCACCACAGATTCCACAGAAATACAAGCCACCATCAGAGATTACAGCAAACAACTCCATGCTCATAAGTGAGTAAACCTGGAAGAAATGGATAAATTCTTGGACACTTGCATCCTTCCAAGCCTAAACCAGGAAGAAGTCAAAACCCTCAATAGAACAATAACAAGGGCAGAAGTTGAGGCAGCAATTGAGACCCTAAAACCCCAAAAAAGCCCAGGGCCAGATGGGTTCACAGGCAAATTCTATCAGACATACAAAGAGGAGCTGGTACCATTCCAAACAATCCAAAAACTATTCCAAACAGTGCAGAAAGAGGGAATCCTTCCCAAATCATTTTATGAGACCAACATCATCCTGATACCAAAACCTGTCAGTGACTCAGCAAGAAAAGAAAACTTCAGGCCAATATTCATGATGAACATAGATGCAAAAATCTTCAATAAAATACTGGCAAACTGATTGCAACAACACATCAAAAAAACTTATCCACCATAATCAAGTAGGCTTCATCCCAGGGTTGCAAGCCTGGTTCACCATACGCAAGTCTATAAATGTAATTCACCATATAAACAGAACCAAAGACAAAAACCACATGATTATCTCAATTGATGCAGAGAAGGCCATTGACAAAATGCAACTGCCCTTTGTGCTAAAAACCCTCAATAAACTAGGTATTGATGGAACGTATCTCAAAACAATAAAAGCTATTTACCACAAACCAACAGCCAATATCATACTAAATGGGCAAAAACTGGAAGCATTCCCTTTGAAATCTGGCACTAGACAAGGATGCCCTCGCTCACCACTCCTATTCAATATAGTATTGGAAGTTCTAACCAGAGTAATCAGGCAAGAAAAAGAAATAATGGGTATTCAGTTAGGAAAGGAGAAAGTCAAATTGTCTCTATTTGCAGATGACATTATTGTATATTTAGAAGACCCCATCATCTTAGACCAAAATCTCCTGAAACTGATAAGCAACTTCAGCAAAGTCTCAGGGTACAAAATCAATGGAAAAAATCACAAACATTCCTATACACCAATAACAGACTTAAAGAGAGCCAAATCAAGAACGAAGTGCCATTCAATATTGCTACAAAGAGAATAAAATACCTAGGAATACAACTAACAAGGAACTTAAAGGACCTCTTCAAGGAGAACTACAAACCACTGCTCAACGAAATAAGAGAGGACACAAACAGATGGAGAAACATTCAATGCTCATGGTTAGGAAGAATCAATATCATGAAAATGGCCATACAGCCCAAAGTAATTTACAGATTCAACATTATCCCCATCAGGCTACTAATGTCCTCTTCACAGAACTGGAAAAAACACCTTAAACTTCATATGAAACCAAAAGAGAGCCCACATAGCCAAGTCAATTCTAAGCAAAAAGAACAAAGCTGGAGACATCACACTACCAGACATCAAACTATACTACAAGGCTACAGTCATCAAAACAGCATGGTACTGGTACCAAAACAGGGATATAGACAGAGATATAGACCAATGGAACAGAACAGAGGCCTTGGAGGCAACACCACACATCTACAACCATCTGATCTTTGACAAATCTGACAAAAACAAGCAATGGGGAAAGGATTCCCTGTTTAATAAATGGTGTTGGGAAAACTGGCTAGCCATGTGCTGAAAGCAGAAACTGGACCCCTTCCTGACACCTTACACTAAAATTAACTCCAGGTGGATTAAAGATGTAAACATAAGACCTAACACCATAAAAACCCTAGAAGAAAACCTAGGCAAAAGCATTCAGGACATATGCATGGGCAAGAACTTCATGACCAAAACACCAAAAGCATTGGCAACAAAAGCCAAAATAGACAAATGGGACCTAATCAAACTCCACAGCTTCTGCACAGCAAAAGAAACAATCATTAGAGTGAACTGGCAACCAACAGAATGGGAAACAATTTTTGCAGTCTACCCATCTGACAAAGGGCTAATATTCAGAATCTACGAAGAACTAAAACAGATTTACAAGAAAAAAACAAACAGGAGACAAGAAATAACTAAGATCAGAGCAGAACTGAAGGAGATAGAGACATGAAAAACCCTTCAAAAAATCAATAAATCCAGGAGCTGGTTTTTCAAAAAGGTCAACAAAATAGACCACTAGCCAGATTAATAAAAAAGAAAAGAGAAAATAATCAAATAGATGCAATAAAAAACGATAAAGGGGATATCACCACAGATTCCACAGAAATTCAAACCATTATCAGAGATTATTACAAACAACTCTATGCACATCGACTAGTAAACCTGGAAGAAATGGATAAATTCCTGGACACTTGCATCCTCCCAAGCCTAAACCAGGAAGAAGTCGAAACCCTGAATAGACCAATAACAAGGTCTGAAGTGGAGGCAACAATTAAGAGCCTACCACCCAAAAAAAGCCCAGGTCCAGATGGGTTCACAGTCGAATTCTACCAGACATACAAAGAGGAGCTGGTACCATTCCTTCTGAAACTATTCCAAACAATCCAAAAAGAGGGAATCCTTCCCAAATCATTTTATGAGACCAACATCATCCTGATACCAAAACCCGGCAGAGACTCAGCAAGAAAAGAAAACTTCAGGCCAATATCGATGATGAACATAGATGCAAAAATCTTCAATAAAATACTGGCAAACCGATTGCAACAGCACATCAAAAAGCTTATCCACCATGATCAAGTAGGCTTCATCCCAGGGATGCAAGGCTGGTTCAACATACGCAAATCTATAAACATAATCCACCACATAAACAGAACCAAAGACAAAAACCACATGATAATCTCAATTGATG
>PVKV010021069.1:0-38386 GCA_004027835.1 Alouatta palliata
GAAACCCCATCTCTACTAAAAATACAAAAATTAGCTGGGCGTGGTGGCACGTGCCTGTAGTCCCAGCTACTCGGGAGGCTGAGGCAGGAGAATTGCTTGAACCCAGGAGGCGGAGGTTGCGGTGAGCCGAGATCGCGCCATTGCACTCCAGCCTGGGTAACAAGAGCGAAACTCCGTCTCAAAAAAAAAAAAAAAAAAATTGCGGAGTGTGATTATACAAAAAAGGTTATCTGTTTGAAGTGGAGAATTTCGTATTTCATTTTGAGGCTACCATATATAAATTATATGCCTGTGGAGACAAAAGAAGGCTATTCAAATTGGGACCTAGTAGTAAGCTTATGAACTTACTTCTTTCCTGCTTCTTCACCACCAGCCTGAACCAGCACTAATCTCAGGGTATTAGTGCCTAGGGACTGCCCTAGGAGACTTTTCTTTTTTTTTGAGTTGGAGTCTCACTCTGTCGCCCAGGCTGGAATGAGGCGGCACAATCTCTGCTCACTGCAACCTCCGCCTCCCAGGTGCAAGCGAATCTCCGGTCTCAACCTCCCAAGTAGCTGGGACTACCAGTGCCTGCCACCACGCCCAGCTAATTTTTGTATTTTTAGTAAAGACAGGATTTCACCATATTGGTGAGGCTGATCTTCAACTCAGGTGATCTGCTGACCTCAGCCTCCCAAAGTGCTGGGATTACAGGCGTGAGCCACTGTGCCCGGCCCCCGGGGAGAATTTTTTAAGCTTTGTGACATTCCTGTGTTTCAATGTCTTGGTAACTGTTTTTCTTTCCCTTTGGGCCCTTTTCAAGGGTTTGACTGGAAATCAAGTTGGGATTTGAGATTTAGGATTTCATGAAAATTGTGACCTGATATCGGTCAAGAACACTTCCTTTCATATGAGCTTTTGGGAGATTTTTTTTGGGAAAAAATTTTATCTCTTGAATTTAGTTTTCCTGATCCATTTTCAGTTGATTTTTTTGTGTATAATATGAAATAAGGGAATGACGAGTCTTTCTGACCAACAAATAAAAAAGATTGGCTTTGGAAACACCTTCTTGGGTGCAGTCCTTTGTAAATATCATTTGGGACAACTCTGATTGATAAAATGCAGAGAAAATATGGGACTTTGTGTGATACCTCATCAGAGCTTATTCTTCTTTTGATTTCTCTCTTTAGTATGAAGATGAGGAAGCTGCAGAAGAATTTAAAATTGCCAGCTTTGTGGACATGGTTCGAGACTGTAGTAGAATTGGCATTCCTTACAGCTCCCAAGGTGAGATCTGACAGCAAGCCTTCTAGAACCTTGCTTAGATAGTGTGTGAACTGAATGTCACTACTTTTTTTTCATTGGAGGCATTCAGCTGGGAAACCCTTTCATCTATTTTTACCAAAACCATCAAGCAAAATTAAGTATTGGGACTTTTTCTACGCAAGCTTGTATTAATTACTTCAAGTTTCTGCAGCAACACAGCAGGTTGCCTAAAATCAGAACTGATACAGAATTTAGCACAGTTGACATGTCTGTATCACTTACTGTACAAAGAGTATAGATGTGGGGGCAGCTTGGTAATAAGAGTGATTTGGATAACTTCTAAAAGGATGTGCTGACGTGTTTTAAAATGATGTGTAAAATACAGGGAAAACCATCAAGTTTAACAGTGCTTGTATTGTAACAACAAAAAGAAAAAAACCTTGCACATTGACGCTGTTGTTACAAGAAAGGAAAAAATTTGATTTAGTAATTTTCCCTTGAGGAAGTTGATTGGCTGTGTTTCTTAAGGGAAAGGAGCCAAGTTTGGGTCTGTTAATAATTATTCCCACTGAATAATGTAAGTCAGATGTAATAGACTACTCTAATATTTTACTAAATTACTCAGGAAACTGGAATGTTAAAATATACTGTAGAGAAATCTGAATGTAACTTGTTTATGATTTGAATTTTCCTTGGCTTTCCTTTTGTATTTCTAGTTGCAATATCTAACCATTTTATCTGTTTGAATTTTATTTTGCTAGGTGAGGCCCTGGTGACCATGTGAGAAATGATACCTGTCTAAGGATGTTAGATCAGGTTTAGACTGTTATATCCAGGATGGTATTTGATATGTGTTGTTGTATTTGATTCTTCTAGGTCACTTGCAGATATTTGATATGTTTGTGGTGGAGAAATGGCCAGTTGTACAGGCCTTTGCACTTGAGGGCATTGGAGGGGATGGATTTTTTACCATGAAATACGAGGTATGTATGAAAAGCAGTATGCCTAGTTTTTGTCTGCCACTTGGCTGTTTTTGTGAAGAACTGATGTGGGTGTGCATTATTATAACACTGAAAAGCTGGCAGTTACCTCCCAAGGGCATGGAGCAAGTTAGAAGACTTAAAATGGAAAATAGTTGCTGCTAAAGGATAGTCCCAGACTGAGGTCCTGTGTCCTTTGTTCTTGGAGTTCTTCTCTGCCCTCCTTCCTCTTCCTTACCCCATTCTGACCTAACTATTCTTCCTGTCTACTCCTGTAGCACCCTAGATTGACTTCTCCTACTGCTTTTATGATCTTGTAATTACACATTTGTCATGCTCACCCACTTGCCTGCTTGTCCACCCACCATGGTTTTTGTACTGGAAGCTCCTTCTAAGTCCAAAAACAGAACTTTGTTATTGTTTGTGCCTCAGAAATCTGTATAGTTTGAGAACTATTCAAGAGCAATGAAAGGGACAGTGCAGAATTTGGATAAGTACAATGTACTACAAGAATGAAAAGATTAGCGTTTGTGATAAGAACAGTGTCTTTTATATTAGCATTCCTTGCATCTGGAAGATAACCAGTAACTATTTCTTAAGTGAGTCTGGGACAAGGAGTGGTCCAGAGTACAGAATGGCATGATAGGTTAGCAGCATGACCATGAGATCCATAGGATCCCCACTGAAATGACCTGCCCGGTACAGGAAACCAGGGAGGGGGAGCATTGTCATGCTAGAAATGGGGACATCTTATTAGGGAGAGAGTTAAGTGGGGCCTTTAGAAGCAAGGCACAGAGCCATTTTCTGCCCCTCTGTGCAGCACTGGAATCCCTAGCAGATGACTGGAGACTTGCCTGGGACAACCATGTCACATCTTCTGAAATGGAACAGCATGGGCTGTGGGGCTAAAGGAAAGCATACCACTTGGACTCCACTTTTCCTTTTTTCCAAAATCACAGTATTGTCACATTGACTACAAGTAGCAGAACATCCACAAGGCTGTGGAAGCTGCCCCTATTGGGAATTAATACTGTCTAACTTAGAAGAGTAGGTGCTTGAAGGGAGGCAGGCTATAGGGGATAGAGAATAAACTTAACATTTTTTAATATTAATAATGGTAATATTTATTTTTAGTTAATTATATGAACTAGATCTGAGTGCCTACTATATGCTAGGTAATGTTCTAAGCACTTTATGGGAATGGACTGATTTCATTCTTTTAGTAACCCTCTGAGGTAGGTTCTATTTTACATCCCTATTTAAGAGAGATTAAATGAATTTCCCAAATTCACAGAGCTAGTGAGAGGTAGAGCTGGGGCTAGGTCCAGATGATCTGGCCTCAGAGCCTGTGCTCCTAACCCCTGGCCTGCAGCTAGAATCACATTGGAAGAAGTGCACTGGGAGGCCACATACTGATATAACCCAAAGGAGGACCTTTAGGTACATCACACTATGAAGTCACATTTAAAAAGAATGTTATTTCCTTAAAAAAAAAGCCTTTGAAAAGTAATGCAGTTTACATTAGGATGGTGTTTTTAGGAAATGGGATGGGCCATGAAGAGGAAATGGCACACATCATAAAGGAGGAGTTACTGTAGGTCTTTTCGAGGTCTCTCTCTCCACATCCTGCCCTTTTCTGTAGCTGCTCATTTTTATTCTCAGGTACTTTCCTTTTGTCTCCATCTCACTCTACTCCACCTCAGTCTTCTTCTTTCCCCTGCCCTTCCCAGTGCTTTGAGGTGTGGAGCAGTTTGACCTACAGATGGGCTCTGCCAGTGCTCTCTCTACTCCACTCTGGTGGCCTGATGACTGCCTGAGCCAAAAAAGGCTCTTGCCTCTTTGCAGGCTAAGAGAAGGAGAGCTATAGATACTTACAACTTAATTTTTAAAACTTGTGTTTTCTTATATGGCCATACCTAGAAGAAAGTCATTAATCCAGATGGTGTTTTGTTCCTCATGTGGTAGGTGCCAGCATGAGAAAGAAAACCAGGCCCAGCCATAGCTTTTACTTGACATTTCATTCTTATAGTAACTCTCTGAGGTAGGGCCTATTTTACATCCCTATTTGAGAGAAATTAAACGATTAAATGACAAGATTCTACTTGTCATTTATGTTGGGCCAAACTGAGTCATGGATATAGATAATTTTTTCTTTCTGGGAAGAAGTACAGGGAAGTTCCTCTGCTAGGGCTTTTTCTGCCTCTGACTTCCTCCTCCTTACTCTCCAGCTGCTGGAACTGTGATCTGGTAATGTAAATTTACATCAACCAGCTCCACAAGGGGAGGATCCTAATAGCAAACTTCTGAATAACGAGTAACCAGTGAGCATTTCTTCATCTGTTTATGGATAAATAGATCTTCATATTGAAAGATGGAATAAGAATTAAGAAAAGGATCAACAAAATGTAAGAAAGAGATCACTGTATATTAGATGCAGGGATAGACGAGTATGCTTTAAAAAAAGGTTTTCTTCAAGGAATAAAATAAATAATTGAGAAAATGTCTCTTTTTGGTACTTTTTAGGAACAGGATTTATAAAAAGAGAAATGAGATCTAGCAGTGAGGTGAGCAATCAAAATTAAAAAGGGAGATGGAAGACATATAAGAAAAGATTGGGCCGGGCGTGATGGCTCACGCCTGTAATCCCAGCACTTTGGGAGGCTGAGGCGGGTGGATCACGAGGTCAAGAGATCGAGACCATCCTGGCCAACATGGTGAAACCCCGTCTCTACTACAAATACAAAAAAATTAGCTGGGCATGGTGGCGTGCGCCTGTAGTCCCAGCTACTTGGGAGGCTGAGGCAGAAGAATTGCTTGAACCCGGGAGGCGGAGGTTGCAGTGAGCCAAGATCGCGCCACTGCACTCCAGCTTAGCGCCTGGCGACAGAGCCAGACTCTGTCTCAAAAAAAAAAAAAAAAAAAAAATTGTAGGAAGTCTCAAAATTTATTAGTAGAATGAAAACTTGCATTAAAAATTAGATATCAAATTTAGTACCCTTAAAAAATCTAATCACTTGACACACTTGAAAACCTTTTCCAGAATACAGAGGAAGGGGCCAAGTAGATTAAATCAATGGGGTGGGGAGAAGATGATAAAGTGGAGAAGAGAGAATGGAAATTGGTGATATTGAAAGGAAGGAATTAATTGAAGGTTGTTATATGTCACTTTCTACCACTCTCCTCTCAAGTGACCAGCAACCAGGCATTTGCAGATGCCACTTCCACCCTAGGAAAAACAAAGAACAGGTTTGGGTGGAGGTTCTGTAAAAAAAAAAAAACTGAAAAAGGCCTGGTGAGTAGCTCACACTTTCAACTCTAGCACTTTTGAGAGGCCAAGGCAGGAGGATCATTTGAGGCCAGGGTTTCAAGACCAGCCTGGCAAAAAAAAAATTTTTTTTAATTAGCTGAGCACAGTGATGTGTATCTACAGTCCCAGCTACTTGGAAGGCTGAGGCGGGAGGATAGCTTGAACCTGTAAGTTCCAGGCTGCAGTGGGCTGATTGAACCACTGCACTCCAGCTTGGGCAACCCTGTCTCAAAATAAATGAAACTTAAATAAAGAAACTAAAAGGTAAGACAAAACAAAGAGATTTCATTAGTTAGTGTAGTTTTTGTTTCCTGATAGTAAAGATGTTCACATTTTGGCATGTAGAATGTAAAGGGATGGAGACCCAGGAATAGAAGCACTGCTTATCAGCTATCAGGAACATACAGCTTCCAGTTAGCCTTTTCATTGCCTCATTTCAAAGTATGAATAGGAAGCCAAAGATCACCAGACATTTGATTAAATACTAGTAACTCAAAAGAAAAATATCAAGTTTGTTTTTTTTTAAGAAAAAAAAGACCAATTCATTAAAACCTAAAGATAATTTAAGGTATAGAAGAAAACTTAAGACATAAAAATCTTTTTGGATGCTCAGAAAAATGTAAGATTTGGCAACCATGGGACAAGTATATGTTGTAATAACAATGTATAGAAAATAAGAGCTCTAGGAAATCATAATTGATGAAATCAATAGAGGGGTGGAAGGTAAAGTTAGGAAACTCTTTAGAAAGGTAGAATGAAACATCACAGAGATAGAAAATATGAGAAAAAAGTTAAGACTTTAACCTTAAAAGTTAACTTTAGGCCGGGCATGGGAGCTCATGCCTGTAATCTCAGCAGTTTGGGAGGCCGAGGTAGGTGCATCACCTGAGGTCAGGAATTCAAGACCGGCCTGGCCAACATAGTGAGATCCTGTCTCTACTAAAAGTACAAAAATTGGGACTACAACTGTAGTCCCAGCTACCCGGGAGACTGAGGCAGGAGAATCGTTCAAACCCAGGAAGTGGAGGTTAGAGTGAGCTGAGATCACGCCACTATACTCCAGTCTGGGTGACAGAGCAAGACCATCTGAAAATGTAAAAAAAAAGAAAGAAAAAGTTAACTTTAAATGTTAAAAGACTAATCTAAGAAGTCTAATATCCAATGAGTGGAATTTCTAGAAAGAGAAGGCAGGGATACCATAAGGGAGGAAATTTTTTTAAAAATATTTCCAATCATAAAGAGAAACAAAAACTTTTAAATTAAATCACTTAAGTATGAATGGGAAGAGGGAAAAAGAACCTTATTCTGTCTGTGACATTTCAGACACTAAGTGGGGTAAAATATAGTATCTTTTTTTTTTTTTTTTTTTTTTTTGAGACGGAGTTTGGCTCTTGTTACCCAGGCTGGAGTGCAATGGCGCGATCTCGGCTCACCGCAACCTCCGCCTCCTGGGTTCAAGCAATTCTCCTGCCTCAGCCTCCCGAGTAGCTGGGACTACAGACACATGCCACCATGCCCAGCTAATTTTTGTATTTTTAGTAGAGACAGGGTTTCACCATGTTGACCAGGATGGTCTCGATCTCTTGACCTCGTGATCCATCCGCCTCGGCCTCCCAAAGTGCTGGGATTACAGGCGTGAGCCACCGCGCCCGGCTTAGAAAGTTGTTTCTTGAGATGGAATCTACTCCTGGTGAAGATGCTGTGAACATTGTTGAAATGTCAACAAAGGACTTAGAATATTCTGCAAACTTAGTTAATAAAGCAGCGGCATGGTTTGAGAAGATTGACTCCAATTTTGAAAGAAGTTCTACTGTGGGTAAAATGCTAACTATCAGGGCCAGGCTTGGTGGCTCACACCTGTAATCCCAGCACTTTGGAAGGCTGAGGCAGGTGGATCACCTGAGATCAGGGGTTCGAGATCAGCCTGGCCAACGTGGCAAAACCCTGTCTCTACTAAAAATACAAAAATTAGCTGGGTGTGGTGGTGCCCACCTATAATCCCAGCTACTCGGGAGATTGATGCCCCTTCTAAGCCGTTATCCTGTCCTCACACTCCACTCCTTCTCTTGGCTGAAGCATAGATTGTAACCCTTTGCTTCCCTCTGAGATTGGCCTTTGATGAGGAATTCAGGGCTTTCCCCATATCTTCTCTCCTTCACCTTTATCGGTGCTGCTTTTTATTCCCTCCTCAAGTTCCTTTTTGCACCATCACCACCCAACACCTTCCATGACGTTTCCTTGCTTTGGCCAGAAGCCATCAGGTAAGGTTGTAAAGAGTCTCTGACCTTTCTTGTTTAGTTTTGGAACTGTACTTATTCACTGTCCATCAGCCTTGGAAATGAATATTGGGTCCTCAGCCCTGCCATCCTCTGCTGTTGTCAGCTGTGCATTGTTTTTAGCTCAGGTAAAAAGAATAGTCATCAGGTTACTCATACCCACCAGCTGTCAGAGTCCTTCATGGTTAAACTTGGAGAAAGACCACATGAAGACACTCGTAAGCACACATGATCCTTCTAAATTGTTTTACTTTTCTGTAATTGCTTTTCCTTTTAAAAATTGAAGTTTTAAACAGGGCTTTCATTTGGTCATCGCTGCAGTATATTGGGGTCTAGTTTGGAATTCGACAACTAGAACAAAATAACCTTGAATCCAGTGCATACCTTGGTTTTGGTGCTGCTGCTGCTTCTCAAAATCCTTAGCAGGCCAGGAGTGGTAGCTCACGCCTATAATCTGAGCACTTTGGGAGGCCAGGGAGGGCAAAGCATGAGGTCAGGAGTTTGAGACCAGCCTGACCAACACGGTGAAACCCCATCTTTACTAAAAATACAAAAATTAGCTGGGTGTGGTGGTGCGCGCCTGTAATCCCAACTAGTCGGGAGGCTGAGGCAGAAGGATAGCCTGAACCCAGGAGGCAGAGGTTGTAGTGAGCCGAGATTGCGCCACTGTACTCCAGCCTGTGGGGGACAGAGAGAGACTTGTCTCAAAAAAAAAAAAGATCCTCATCAGGGATTAAGAAAGAACCTGGTGTGCACGGCAGATCCCCAACATTGGCGGGATTGACCTCCTGGCAAATTGCTGCATCTTTCTACTTTCTGTTTAGGACCACTAAATGCTGATATGTGGATGCATACCGAAACAAAAACAATTCATTGTGTTAAAAAAGTATTAATAGATCAAGAAAGTCATATTATGATATTAAATGATGTTGGGATATGTATGTGTAAATAGTTTGGGGGCTGGGCATGGTGGCTCACGCCTGTAATCCCAACGCCTTGGGAGACTGAGGTGGGCGGATTGCTTGAGCCCAAGAGTTCGAGAAAGAAACAGTTTGGGAATAGGAATGGGTGTAGAAGAACTACGTCTTTGACAGAAATCAATATTTAATTTCTAAATTGATAAATAGTGATAGAAGCATATTTTATCAAAATTGGGGGTAAATACCAGAAAGAAAATGTTAAGTGAATTCTAACTGGTTGCTTCTTTTTTAAAAAAAATGTTCTTTGAAAATGCGGAATACTTCACAAATTTGCATGTCATCCTTGCACAGGGGCCATGCTAATCTCTGTATCCTTCCAATTTTAGTATATGTGCTGCTGAAGAGAGCAGCTAAGTGTTTGTTTATGAGGAGTGAGACTAGTGGGGGTTTGTGATGGGATTAACATTTTTTATTATAAGCCTTTTGTGCCATTTGATTTTTAAAGCCATGGATATGGATTATTTTGATTAAAATTTTATTTAAAACAATGGCAAGAATATACAGTATACAAGTCTGTATGTGTGTGTGTGTGTGTGTGTGTGTGTGTGTGTGTGTGTGTGTATAAATATCTACGTGCCCATTATTGAAGATAATTAGTACCAAAAGTTCTGAAAAACTAGATTCCTTTTATGGGAAAACATTTATTGATATGTATAGGTGCTAATATAATTGATAAAATTTTGATTTATTATTCTGTTCACACTAGTTTATACCAAAAGAGCCATTTGTGAGCATCAGAAAATAATTCTGATTGTTCTAATGATATTGACTTAATTATTTCATTGTTTTCGCCCTCTGTTGCAGTTGCAGGATGTGAGTTTGAATCTATGGAATGTCTACAACAAGATGGATCCTATGTCTCTGGAAAGTTTGCTTTCAGAAGTAAGGAGCCAAACAGTAACTTTTAAATATCAATATTATATCCAGCTCAGTTACCTGCTAATGATCTTTAATTTGAAGAAATGCAAAGTATATTTTAGTTTTCTTTAGTCAAAAAATAGAGCAATTTCTTTCTTGATTATTGTCTTGAATTCCTTGAGGATATAAGGGAGCCTGGCAAAGTGACACTGCTCCCTCTTCCACTCTGAGGTGACTTCACTGGAGGCAAAACCAAGGCCTCCTTCCTGGCCCTAGGTTTAGGTTTTCACCTAAAGGCATTCTTTCTGTTGGACTGGACTTTAGAAAAACAATGCAGAAGGCTTTCTCTGGCATGAAAAGATAAAAAGATGAGATTATGGCTTAAAGAAATCAAGGATTAGAGCAAAGATGGCAGATTTTTTCTGTGAAACTCTAGTTAGTAATATTTTAGCCTTTGTGTGCCTTATGATCTCAGTGGCAACTACTTGACAATGCCATAGCAGCATGAAAACAGCCCTAGACAGTGTTTAAATAAATGGGTATGTCTGTGTTCTAAGGAAACTGTTTACAAAAATATGTGGCCTGTCTGTATCAAGATGGGAGGGGAAATTTGCAATGAAGAGCAACAAAAAGAACTAAAGCTTTAGGCCTCTGTACTCTGGTTAAGCAGGTCAGTAGTGTCTCTCTGTGGCCATGAATAGATATGCATGGTCATGGAATGACTTAGAATTAGCCATTTCTCCAAGGAGCTTCAGTACAATTATCGAGGAACAATATTTAACAAACAAAATCTGGGCATTAAGTATGTTTCTTGCTTCTGTGGGGACATTGGTTTTAGGCCCTTTGAGTGGGCATACTGAGAAAATAAAGTAAAAGAATAAGGAAAGGAAAAGATACAGTTTCAAAAGTTGTATTTCCTTGAAAGAACAGAAAGTTTTGAATCTACATATTGAAAAGGGCAGACAGTCGCAGTGGCTGATGCCTATAATCCTAGCACTTTAGGAGTCTGAGACAGGCAGATCATCTGAGTTCAGGAGTTCAAGACTAGTCTGGCCAACATGATGAAACCCTGTTTCTACTAAAAATACAAAAATTAGCCAGGCACAGTGGCACGCAGCTGTAATCTTAACTACTTGGGGCTGAAGCAGGAGAATTGCTTGAACCTGGGAGGTGCAGGTTGCTATGAGCCGAGATCATGCCCCTGCACTCCAGCCTGGGAAACAGAGCAAGACTCCATCTCAAAAAAGAAAAGAGCATGCCATGCCCCAGAAAATATTGCTGAGACATATTCTAATAAAGTTACTAGACTTCCCCCCCAAGCTCCAGCCACCCCCAAAAAAACAAAATGCTTTGGCATCTAGGTATAGATAAAGTGGAAGAATTCAGGGTGGCCTTGAGTTTCTCCACGGCAGAGAAAAAAATGAAGCAACACACCTATAATAAAATCCTCAAGAACAAAAATATAACACCCAACTCTTATTTATTTTTATTTTTAGAGACAGGGTCTTGCTCTGTTGCCCAAGCTGGAGTACAGTGGTGATCATAGCTCACTACAGCCTTGAACTCCTGAGCTCAGGTGATCCTTGCACCTCAGCCTCCTGAGTAGCTGAGACTACAGGCATGCATCCCCACACCTGGCTAATTTTTTATTTTTTTGTAGAGATGGGGTCTTGCTATGTTGCCCAGGGTGGTCTTGAACTCCTGGCCTCAAGCAATTCTGCCACCTCAGTCTTTCAAAGTGCTGGGATTATAGATGTGAGCCTCTGTGCCCAGCCCCGAACTTTATAGTTCAAATATAAGGGCAGCAGACATTTTGAACATATAAGTACTGGGGCATATGGTACTCATGACTTCTGAAGAAACCTAACAGATTTCTTCCACCCAAATGACTGGAAAAGCTGTAGCAAAAGGATTGGCAGTAGGCATTAGATCTTTCGTTTATAGCACTAAAATGAAATCGTGTAAGAGAATTACGGTGGTACAATAGAATGTAAATGTTACTGTGGCTGGCCTATAGGGAGAGTCCCCCTGTACTTTAGCATGCGCAACAGAGCAAGACCTTGTCTCAGAAAAAAGCTTGTTAATATAAATAACATAACTGACAAAAGTTGGTGGAAGAAAGAAGAGTTCTTGTAAGAATATTGTTTTCTTCATATTGATTTCCGGGAGGTAGAGTATCAAAAGATGTCATATAAAACCTGAAAAATTGGCCGGGTGCAGTGGCTCACACCTGTAATCTCCGCACTTTGTGAGGCTGAGGAGGGTGGATCACCTGAAGTCTGGAGTTTGAGACCAGCCTGGCCAACATGGTGAAATCCCGTCTCTACTAAAAATATAAAAAGAAATAGCTGGGTTTGGTGGTGGGTATCCGTAATCCCAGCTACTTGGGAGGCCAAGGTGGGAGAATTGCTGGAACCCAGGAGGTGGAGGTTGCAGTAAGCTGAGATCAAGCCATTGCACTCCAGCCCAGGTGACAACAGCAAGACTCTGTCTCAAAAAAAAAAAAAAAAAAAAAAAAAAAAAAAAAAAAAAAAACCCTGAAAAATTAAGTAATAAAGATATAAATAAATAACAGTACAAAATGAACAGTAAAAGATAAAGTTGGCTGGGTGAGGAAGGAGGAGGGAGTAGGAAGAAGAAGTACACTAATTTTATTATCGGACATGGTCAGAGATTAAGAAAATTGAATATTAAAGTTTGTACATTAGTTACAAAGTAAACACTAGCACTCAAAAATAATTTTTTTTTTTTGAGACATAGTCTTACTCTGTTGCCCAGGCTGGAGTGTAGTGGCACGATCTCGGTTCACTGCAACCTCCACCTCTAAGGTTCAAGCTGTTCTCCTGCCTCAGCCTCCCAAGTAGCTGGGATTACAGGAGCATGCTACCAAGGCTGGCTAATTTTGTATTTTTACTGGAGATGGGGTTTTGCCACGTTGGCCAAGCTGGTCTCGAACTCCTGACTACAAGTGATCCACCCGCCTTGGCCTCCCAAAGTGCAAGGATTACAGGCGTGAACCACCACGCCTGGCCTCAGTAATAATTTAAGTCATGAAAATGCAACATATCAGAGTATTTGAAAAACAGCTAAAGCAATACTTACAAGAAATTTTTAATTGAAAGTAAGTAGCCAAGTGAAGAAGTTAGGGGAAAAGAGTAAGGAAAGAATTTATTGCATGGAAAGCAGAAAATAATGAAATAGAACATAGGAAAGTGGTAGAACTTGTAAATAAGCCCAACACTGGTACTTTGAACCTGAGAAATAGAGAAACCATTAGCTTAATTTTGGTAGGTTATATTATTTTTTCATAACACTTCTTCTTCCCTTCATGCCCTTGCTATAATTGACAGTGGGTAGGGTATTCTTTCCTTTTACGCTGATGTTGGCCCTGGCCATATGGAAGGTGAATCGTCATAATATGACATGTCTGACCAGAGGCCTTCAGTGTTCTTGTGTAATTTTTCTTGCCCTGTTAAACTCCTGCCATGAGAACTCTTCCCAGGTAGTTGCTGCTTCATGTGTGGGTCCCGAAATGACATTCATAGAACAGATTGAAAGCTCAGCTGACATTCATAGAACAGACTGAAAGCTGAGCTCTCACTTTTTTTTCTTGTTAGATCAGACCTTACAGTAAGCAATAACCTGACTAATAAATTGATCTAACAAGAAAAAAAGGGAGAAAGCAGAAATTTCAAAAGAAGAAAAAAGAGGGCAACGATAGGTACAAAGAGGTTAAGAATCATAAGAAAGTAATTGCTTCATTTCAGTACAAATACATCTGGTTTAAGGTTAATTAAAATAGGCCCCAGGATAGATAGAAAATCTAAAATAACTGATTTTAAAAATGCAGAGAAATTACCAGGAACACATTTCATAGGTGAATTCTCCTAAAACCTTCAGATACAGTTTTGGAGCTCTTTTAAAAGTTCAGATTCGGCTGGGTGCAGTGGCTCACGCCTATAATCCCAGCACTTTGGGAGGCAAAGGCAGGTGGATCACCTGAGGTCAGGAGTTCAAGACCAGCCTGGCCAACATGGTGAAACCCCGTCTTTACTAAAAATACAATAATTAGCCAGGTGTGGTGACACATGCCTGTAATCCCAGCTACTTGGGAGACTGAGGCAGGAAAATCACTTGAACCCAAGAGACAGAGGTTTCAGTGAGCCAAGATCACGCCTCCAGTCTGGGTGACAGAGCAAGACTCTGTCTAAAAAAATAAATACAATAAAATAAAAGTTCAGATCCTACCCTTAAAACATTTTAATGTAGTGATGAACTAAATCAAACCAGACAGCGTGGAAAAAGAACGTCTCGCAAACTTGTAATGAAATTAGCTAGAGAAAAAAAAAAAAAATCAGACAGCACTGATCTGGGAAAAAAAGAGAAATTAGCTATAGTATCAAAAGTCAATAAAAGGAAACTAAAGAAAATGAAAACTACAGACCAGTCTTATGAATATTGATACCTATATTTTAAGTTAAATATTAGCAGATAGAACCTAGTGTCATATTAAAATAATATTCTGTGATTTTTAGTAAATTTACAGAGTTGTACAGTCATCACCACCACAGAATTTTAGAACATTTTCATCAACCCAGAAAGTTCCCTTGTGCCCACTTGCAGTCAGTCTCCATCCCAACCCCGGGCAACCATCAGTCTACTTTTTGCCTGTACAGATTTGCTTTTTCTGGATATTTCATAGGAAAGGATCACATATCAGGTGGTCTTTTACATCCGGCTCTTTCACTTGTCATAATGTTTTTGAGATTCATCCATATGAGTAGCATGTACTAGTAGTTTGCCATTACCTTTTAAAATAACATATATAAATGATCTGGTGTTTTGAGATCAGTTACAGTTTCATAATTTTTGTTTTCTAAAATACCTCCTTTATATGACCAAACACATTATCTTTTTCCTTTTTTCCCAGGATTTAGTGGCTTTTGAACATCAGTGGACTAGCTTCTTCGCTAATTTTGACACAGAAATTCCTTTCCTGCTGGAACTTTCAGAATCTCAGGCGGGTGAGGTATGTAAGGGAAGGGTCAAAGAGGAAGGAGAAAATGGTTAATTCATTTATTATTTTAATTTTTTATTTTTTTTTCCAAAATATTTTTATTTTTCCAAAATACGACACTATCAATTCTAATTTATCATTTCTTTAAGCTGTGTTATATACCATGAAGAAATTTCCCCCCCATGCCAACCCTATATAAAAAGCTGTCCTTTTTTTGTGCCAGCTTCTTCATTAGAAGGATTTTTGCTTTGCAGTGTGGTAGTGCCAGGAATTCTACTGGGCACTAGTTAATAAACGTAGGAATAATTCTCCACGTATGAGTAGCACACCTTTGTCAGTTCAACCTCCAGATAATGAACGCCAAGATGTCTTTCCAAGCAGATGATGCTAGTTAGCAGTTACCAGGCTCTTTAGTATCTAGATTGAGAACCAAGACACAGGACAGCCTCAAAAACTGATCACCAGGAAAGAACAGAGGAACCCTTTTAAGGCATTCTAGCCTTCTTGGGCACTCACTGCACCCTCAACTCTCCTGTGCTCCCTTGTGGCTCAGAGCAAGCCCTTCTGCTGACAGTTTGGAGCTGTAATTGATCTTTGTTGTTATGCATTTTACCTTTACTTTTTTTTTTTTTGAGATGGAGTCTCACTTTGTCGCCCAGGCTGGAGTGCATGGCATGATCTCAGCTCACTGGAACCTCTTCCTCCAGGATTCGAGCAGTTCTTCTGCCTCAGCCTCCCAAGTAGCTGGGATTGCTGGCACACACCACCGTGCCCAGCTAATTTTTTTTTTTTTTTAGTAGAAACAGGATTTCACCATGTTGGCCAGGCTGGTCTTGAACTCTGATCTCAAGTGATCGCCTGCCTTGGCCTCCCAATGTGCTGGGATTATAGGCATCAACCATCACACCCAGTCACCTTCACATATTTTATAAACCTCACAATACAGTGCTCTTATTTTTCTATAAGCAGTCAATTTATCTTTCTTAAAGATTTAAATAATGAGGAAAAAGTCTTATATATTTGCCCATGAATCACATCTCGGCCTTTTGGGTAAGGTCAAATGTAGTATATTTGTCCAAGTCATTGCTCTGTCTGGTGCTCCACATTCCTTTGTGTAGACCCAGACTTCCCCTTGGTATCCTTCTCCTTGAAGGATGGTCCTTAATATTTTTTTGTGTTATTAATCTTCTGATGATAAATTCTTTCAGCTTTTGAATGTCTGGAAAAAAATCTTTATTTCACCTTCATTTTTGAAATATATTTTTTCCATATCTAAATTCTAGATTGACAGTTTTTACTTTTCTATACTTGAAAGATCTTGCTTCAGTATCTTCTTGCTTGCATTATTTCTGTTGAGAAGTCTTTCATCCTAATCTCTGAATATAGCAGGCCTTTTTTTTTTTCCCCTCTGGCAGCTTTTAAGATTTTCTCTTTATTACTGATTTTGAGTAATTTGATTATGGTATGTCTTAAGTTTGGAAAGTGTTTCACTATTAATTCTTCAATTATTTTTTCCATTCCAAACCTCTCTTCTGTCCTTGAGGGACTCCAGTTGCTTCTACATTAGACCACTTGAAAGTTGTTCCACATCTCACTGATGCCCTTCTCAGTTTTGGGGGTTATTTTTTCTTCTTTTATTGCTGTGATTCTAAGAGTGAAAGAGATTCCAAAAGGTATACTCAGAAGTGTCACTGTTGATTCCTGTTACCCTGTTCTCCTTCTTTCCACCCATTTTCCACCCACTCCATTAACAGTAGGTATCAAACCTCTTAAGTTTCTGATTTATCTTTTCTGTTTCATTGATGAACAAATACATGTGCATTTTCTCATATTCTCACCTTTCTAACATTGAAGAGTAGCATACAGTCATTTCTACTTAACAGTATATCCTGGAACTCTCTCCCAGTCAGTTTTTTCTTTCTTGGTTACTTAATGATGTAAACATACCGAAGTCAGTTCATTGAGACCTTCCTCATTCCTTGTTAGATTCATAGTACTCCATTTTGTGGATTTGTCTTAATTTATTCAGCCCCTCTTGTATGTGTACATATTGAAGTTGTTTCTAATATTTTCCAAACACAGCCATAGTAAATAACTCTACACTTATGTATGTTCCTATTGTTGGAGATATACCTAGTGATGGGATTGCTGGGTCAAAAGGTAAGTGCATATGTGATGTTGTTAGTTATTGCCAAATTCCCCTGAGAAGGGTGGCGCCAGTTTGCATTCCCACCAGCACTATATGAATGCCTGTTGTCCACAGCTTCACCAATAGAATGTGTATGTAATACTTAAAATTTTTTCAGTTTCACAGTTGAAAAATAGTATATCAGTATTGTTTTAATTTACATTTCTCTAGTGAATAAGTTTGAACATTCCTTTATATGTTTGATGGACATTTTATATTTTGTTTAAATGTTGTTTTCCCATTTTAATACTAGTACAATATTATTAACAGAACTATGGAGCATGTTTTAGGAGGTTTTTTTGTCCCCTGGTTTTTAAGGGTTTGTTATATATTTGGGCTATTATCATTTTGTCTCTAGTATATATTCCAAATACTTTTTCCATATTTATCAGTTGGTTTGCTTATAATGGGGATTTTTTTGCCATGTAGACATTTTTGTTTTTATGTGAATTGAGCTTCCTCTTCTTGCATTGCCTCTGGATTTTGAGTCATTATATAGGGAAAGGGTGTAATTAAAGTCACCCTCTAGTACTTGTATGGCTTGAATTTTTACATTTAGATCCCTAATCCAAATGGAATTTGTGGGAATATGTTGTGAGATACGGATCTACTTTTATTTTTTTTCCCCAAATGATTACCCAGTTAGAATCCCAGCTATGCAGTTCACTAGCTCTGTGACCTGGACAAGTAAATTAACTTTTGTATCTTTGTCAGCTCATCTCTAGAGAGGAGATAATGATAGAATAAAGCTTATGAGTTATTAGGATTGCTTAAGGTGATAAATGCCTATCACAGTCACATGGTAAGCTCACAATAAATTTTAAATATTATGTAAATCTGTAGTTTTTACAAATCAGTAAGATAAACATTAGAACTCCATTTGAACCAGGCACAGTGGCTCACACCTGTAATCCCAGTACTTTGGAGGCCAAGACAGGTGGATCACCTGAGGTCAGGAGTTCAGCCTGACCAACATAGTGAAACCCTGTCTCTACTAAAAATACAAAATTAGCCAGGTGTGGTGGCACGTGCCTATAATCCCAGCTACTTGGGAGGCTGAGACAGAAGAATTGCTTGAACCTGGGAGTTGGAGGTTGCAGTGAGCCAAGATCATGCCATTGCACTCCAGCCTGGGCAACAAGAGCAAAACACCATCTCAATAAATAAATAAATAAACAAACACTCCAGTTGATAAATATCCAGAGAATGTAAATAAACTGTTAACTTTCTTAATAAAGGGAATTAAGCCGGGCGCGGTGGCTCACGCCTGTAATCCCAGCACTTTGGGAGGCCGAGGCGGGTGGATCACGAGGTCAAGAGATCGAGACCATCCTGGTCAACATGGTGAAACCCCGTCTCTACTAAAAATACAAAAATTAGCCGGGCGTGATGGCACGTGCCTGTAGTCCCAGCTACTCGGGAGGCTGAGGCAGGAGAATTGCTTGAACCCGGGAGGCGGAGGTTGCGGTGAGCCGAGATCGCGCCATTGCACTCCAGCCTGGGCAACAAGAGCGAAACTCCGTCTCAAAAAAAAAATAAAATAAAAATAAAGGGAATTAATGTAAATAAACTGTTAACTTTCCCTTAATGAAGGAAAATCCAAATGGTCATTGAACATGTCTAAAATATTCTACTTTATTAAAAAGCCAAGGGGTGTAAAAGAAGACAACAAACAGTAAGGTCCCATTTTTCATTTGTCAACTTGGCAAATATATTGAAACCATTCCATAGGCAGTGCTTACGAGGAGACCATGAGATAGGCACATTCGTCTATTGTAGGTAGAAGTGTACATGGATAGAGCTTTATTAAAAAACAATTTGGCAACATAGTTCTGCCTTTTTATTCCATGATTTCATTTCCAGATCTGCCTTAAGGAAATCATCAGAGCTTCAGATGAAATTTATTAAGTTTATTACATGAGAGAGGGGTGTGTGTGTGTGAACTTTTTTCCATGATATAGAAGAGTTAACACTATAAATTTCCATGAACAGAGGACTATTTAATAAAGTGTAGTACAATCATACATAGTCTATGATGTATCATAGAAGATTTGAGGAAAATTTACCAAAATGTTCATAGTTTTTAGAGATTATAGGTGGTCTTTATTGTCTTCTACAATGAACATATATTAATCAGAAAAAATACAGTAAATGTTACTTAGTGGGATTAAAATTACTTTGAATTTTTAGACCCTTTGGACATGGGACCATGCATGTTAAGTTTTTATAAGTGTTTAGCCTGACACTATGCATCCAAAAGCTGAGAATTACTTCATTGATTTCCCAAACTTCTGTCAGTATACTTCTAAATTCCTTGGATTCCTCCTCATTACTGATTTTAAATTAGCACAATAGAATTTGTATATATTAATTTATTGGAAATGTTGAAGAAAATTTAAAGAAAAAATTTCCACTTAGCAACTTAAGACATAGATGGTGGTTGCTCCAATTTCCTTTCAGTAGTTAAACACCGTAAATTAAAAGAATTTCTTTCTTTACTTTCCTTTTTGCAGGTTTTTGTCTTTTTTTCTTTTTTGCTATTATTTTGTCACTTATTCCTAAAATTCATAATGCTATTCACTGTACACATCTTTCCGTGTTCTTATAATAATCTACAAACATGCATCTCTCTCTGTACCCCTCTCTCACACATACACACACATTATGCACTCTCCTAAAGTGTTCATGTACATACATACTTATGTGAGGGGTTTTGTGATTGTTTTACCAGATGGTGGTCTTAATATATACAATGTTGGCTTCTTTTTAGCCATTCAGAAGTTATTTCAGTCATGGAATGATCTCTAGCCATATAACTGAAAACAGGTACGTTTATTTTGGGGGGAAGAAGGGTGAATGGTAATAGAGAAAATGGAGTTGGCAAAGTGGGGGTGGCTGTGGGGGTGCATCCAAGTTCGAGTTGGCAAAGTGCGGGTAGCTGTGGGGGTGCATCCAAGTTCAGAAGCTAGAGTTAGGAAAATACGGGTTGACTTTAGTCATCACAGGGTAAGAAATCTATACTGTGTAAATTTGTCTGTTTCACTGCTTTTTATTTTTTATTATTTTATAGTAAGCTAGCTTTTAAAACACTGTTGTTAGCCAGGCGCAGTGACTCACCCCTGTAATCCCAACACTTTGGGAGGCCAAGACAGGTGGATAACCTGAGGTCAGGAGTTCGAGACCAGTTTGACCAATATGATGAAACCTCACCTCTAACTAAAAATACAAAAATTGGCCTGGCATGGTGGTATGCACCTGTAATCCCAGCTACTAAGGAGACTGAGACAGGAGAATTGCTTGAACCCAGGAGGCGGAGGTTGCAGTGAGCTGAGATTGTGCCATTGCACTCCAGCTTGGGCAACGAGAGTGAAACTCCGTCTCAAAAATAAATAAATAAATAAATAAATAAGCACATGACATATGCATAGGTCGAGGGCTGGGCAGGGGAGCAACAGTGGCTTGCAGGGAGTAAATGGGATCAGGTGTGAAGGTCCAGTCCCACGAAGAAGATGGGAGCAATGAGGGTTTGGAAGTGTTTCCTCCCACATCTCTTTTGTCATGATGAGCAGGAGATACTTCCTCTGATGGATAGAGAGTACATCTCTTCTGTCTTTCCTTCCCCCAATTCCAATCCAATCTAATAGTGAAACAAAGTACCCTGGCTGGGACTCAGAGTCATCTTTTTCTGTCCAGAGTGTCACTCAGCTTGAATTAAGCTTTAGAAGAAAAATCAGCCATGTTTACTTTTAAGAGTCCTTGTTTGCCTGAAGCATACGGTAGTATTTTTAAGAGTAATGAAAAGAAATGCAAAGAATTATTTACATGGCACACACTAAGGGCAATTTAGGAAGAGGATAGAGGATACAGTCGTCAAGTACTTACTGAGAACATATGACATACCAAGCAAGAGAGATTCATGGTTTTAAAAAATGAGGCAAATATGGTCATTGCCCTCATAAAGTTTATCATGTAGTGGAGAAAAAGACATTAATCCAACAACTTAACAAAGAAATCTATTATTACTAACTCTGATTGATGCCATGAAGGAGAAGATAGCATAGTACTATGGAGCCCATCACAGGGTAACCCATCCCTCTCCAGGAGAGAGCTGAATAGTGAACAGAGATAACTGGGGGTAGGATGAAGAGCAGAGGCCCTGAGAGAAGGACACAAGGGACATCAAAGAAAATGAGCTTAGGTGAAGTATTGAAGAGTTGAGTGGCCTTACATGGAGCTGAGAAGTTCACTAGATCTTACAAGTTCTCTTTGGCCATGTTCAAGATTTTGGCCCTTCTCCTGAAAATAACATAAAGGCAGTAAATTTTTTGCACATTTAAAAGATTATCATCACTGCAATGTAGAGAATCTATTATAGAAGGGCAAGAGCGGAAGCAGGGAAACAATGAGGAAGTATTGCAGTTGTCCAGGGAAGAAATGATGGTAGCATGGACTAAGGTTGTGGCCATGACCATGGAAGGAAAGGACTAAATACCAGGTGTGGTGGCACACCCTTGTATTCCCAGCTACTCAGGAGGCTGAGGCAGGAGAATTGCTGAATTGCTTGAACCCGGGAGGCGGAGGTTGCAGTGAGTGGAGATCATGCCAGTGTACTCCAGCCTGAGTGACAGAGCGAGACTTCATCTCAAAAAATAAAGAAAGAAAGAAAATGGCTACATAGGAATTATTTGGGAGAGGTTGATTAGATTTAGAGGGGAAGGAAGCAGAAGTCAAGGAGGCCTTTCAAATGGCTGGGTCCCTGGGTAGATTGTGATGCCATTTATTTCCTGCAAGAACTGGAAGGGGAGTAGATCACAGGGGAGAGGAAGGAGCAGCAAGCTGCAGGTAAACCCGGGACTATTCAAAGGTGGAAGAGGAGGGTGACTGACTGGGGAGACTGAGGGGAAACAATTGTTGCAGTGGAGGGTGGAAGGAGTCAAGTGCTTCTCAGAGACCAAGAAAAGGAAGGAAGACCTGAAGACCATCTGTTGGATTTACTCTCTGCTACATGAAAGTCCCTTGGTGACTTCAGCAAGAACTCTCTGGGTGAAATGACTGAGGAGGCTGATTAGAGTGGGCTGAGGAGTGAGCAGAAAGTGGGGGAGAGGAAAAGTTCAGCCAAGAGGGCAGGGAGAAAGAGGGTGGGTACAGAGGCAGGTAGGTGTTGTATTGAGAAAATTTGCAACCCTCCTGTGCTCCTTCCCTGTTGAAGGTTACTCAGGAATTGGTGACTGCCCTATTGTCTGTCTAGTCCAAGTATCATAACTGTCATCCTTTAAAGCTTGTATTTCTATTAAAATTCTGCCTTACAATACTGGAGTTTTGCTCTACCACTTATTCCATAGAATAAGTTCTATGGAACATATTCCTCAAAAAGTGTGACATGCTGAAAATACAAACTTAGCTTGAGTTTAGTTATGTCCCTAAATGTTAACTGATCCCTATGGTTCGGTAGGAGGAGTCAGAGACAGCTAGCATCCCTTCCCAACCAGCCAAGGACATTCAGTGGACTGTACTGACTGACCACTTTGCTCAGACTGCAGGCATCACTCAGAAAAGCCTGAGGACTTACTAAGGTCATGGAAGGTTGCCTTGGCCAGGAACTCTTTTCTAATCACACGTTTTTGTCTTTGCTCT
Organism: Alouatta palliata; assembly: GCA_004027835.1. Taxonomy (NCBI): domain Eukaryota; kingdom Metazoa; phylum Chordata; class Mammalia; order Primates; family Atelidae; genus Alouatta; species Alouatta palliata. The sequence continues at coordinate 22,486 of PVKV010021069.1, forward strand.
CTAGCCCTAATCGGCAGCCATTTGTTCTCTTTGGTAATCACTCCACACGAGAAAACCTAAATGCTGCCAACTTTAACTTCCCTTCTGAAGGACACCTGGTACGAAGCACTGGTCCTGGCGGGAGCTTTGCCAAGCACATGGTAAGTGGCTGGACTGCTTGGGCAGGGGAGCTAGACAAAAGAAACTTTTTCCAGTTAGTTTGTTGATTTAACCCTGAACTTGAAGTTGTTCTAGAGTAAAAAGAAGTGATTAGAAACTGTGTGTACTTTTATATAGGTACTAGGTATCATTTGAAAACATCACATTTAATTTTGAAATGTTTGAAGGAAAAAGGTTAAGAACATAGTTTGACAGACCACTCTTTAAGTTGTCAGAGTAGTATTGTCAGTAGAATTTTTAAAATTCAAAATAATTTGAAGATAATTATTCCAAGCCTAAGTTTGTTATGCCTTGACTGTTACATTTAAGGACAGAAACCACACTTGATGATCATTGTTTGTTGAGAGTGCCAGGTTTGGCCGAGCGCGGTGGCTCACGCCTGTAATCCAAGCACTTTGGAGGCCAAGGTGGGCGGATTACCTGAGGTCGGGAGTTCAAGACCAGCTTGACCAACATGGTGAAACCCCGTCTTTATTAAAAAAAAAAGAGAGAGAGAGTGCCAGGTTCAAGCAATTCTCCTGCCTCAGCCTCCCAGGTAGCTGGGAATACAGGCATGTACCACCATGCATGGCTAATTTTTTTATTTTTATTCTTATTTATTTATTTATTTATTTTATTTTTATTTTTCTGCATGAAGGTCTCATAAATAATTTTTTTATTTTTAGTTAGAAACAGGGTTTCACCATGTTGGGCAGGCTGGACTCGAACTCCTGACCTCAAGTGATTTGCCTGTGTTGGCTTCCCAGAGTGCTGGGATTACAGACATGAACCACCACACCCAGCCCAGACAAAAAAATCTTGAAAGCGGCCAGAGAGAAATGGCACCTTATTCATAGGGGGAAGACAATTTTAGCTGGGATTACAGGCGCCTGCTACCACGCTTGGCTGATTTTTATATTTTTAGTAGAGATGAGGTTTTACCATATTGGCCAGGCTGGTCTCCGGCTCCTGACCTCAGGTCATCCACTCACCTCGGCCTCCCAAAGTGTTGGGATCACAGACATAAACCGTCACTCCCAGCTGACAATTTTTGAATGAAAGTTGTATTTTTTCTCATCAGAAACCATGAAGGCCAGAAGGAAGTAACACCTATATTTTAAATGCTGAAAGAGAAGAATTGTCAACCTAGAAATCTATATCTAATGAAAATACCCTTCTAGCAGTGAGCCAAGATCATACCAGTGCACTCCAGCCTGAACACAAAACGAGACTCCGTCTCAAAAAAAAAAAAAATTGAAAACCTAGAGGAACTTATTTTTTCTTCCGCAGGGGCTCTAGTCTTCCAGGAAAGCTCATAATTGATTCAGCCTGACACAGAGTTGAAATAAAAATGAAGGTGGGAATGTGGATAGCACCCTCCTTTCCTGAATTTGGAACTGCCCCACACCTCTTCCTGTCATGTCAGCCAGGATCTTCACTGTGAAAGCTCTGGACTGAGTATTAATGATAGTCAAAACCCAAACACATTGCTTCCTTTTTCTTTCTGAGTTGTGAATTCCTTAGTATCCTGGGCTGACTGAGTATCCAACTGCTGCACCCTCACAATATAGCCAAAGTTTAAACCACACACACACGAAAGATACCTTTGGAATAACAGTTAAAGGTAATCTTTCCCCCTATGTCTTTAATAAGGGGGAATAAATCAGTTTTGTAGAAGAAAATGTATTTCTGGCTGGGCACAGTGGCCCGTGCCTGTACTCTCAGCACTTTGGGAGGCCAAGGCGGGCAGATCATCTGAGGTCAGGAGTTCAAGACCAGCCTGGTCAACATGGCGAAACCCTGCCTCTACTAAAAATACAAAAAAAAAAAAAAAATTAGCTGGATGCAGTGGTGTGCTTCTGCAGTCCCAGCTACTGGGGGAGGCAGTAGAATCACTTGAACCAGGGAGGTTGAGGTTGCAGTGAGCTAAGACTGCGCCACTGCACTCCATCCTGGGTGACAGAGTGAGACTCCATCTCAGAAAAAAAGAAAGAAAATTTATTTCCATTAACTCAATACTTTAGTTTCTCTACTAGTACATGCCTAAATTATTGTGCCTTTTTTATTTTTATTTTTTTCTGACATCCAGGTAGCCCAGTGCGTCTCACCAAAGGGACCTCTTGCTTGTTCAAGAACATACTTTTTTGGAGCTACTCATGTTCCTTACTTGGGTAAGTCCCTGTAAATTGTCATCTCATCAGCTTTTCTAATGAATAGTTGCTCCCATGAACTAAAAGTTGACACACGATTCACTACTTTGCTCGGAAGCTCATGATACCCAATTCATGGGCCTCCAGCTCCCTCTCTGATTACTTCTGGGTAGTTGATGTTTCTAACACATTTCTCACAGAATGTGGTTCAAGAGGAAGATGATTAGTGTAACCTACATTAAGTCTAACCATGTGTATGGCCCTTTGCTTAGTATCACAGGGGAGGCCAAGAAGAATAAGACCTAGTTTAAGATAGCAGGAGGTAGGGGCCAGGTGTGGTGGCTCACACCTGTAATCCCAGCACTTTGGGAGGCCAAGGCAGGTGGATCACTTGAGGTCAGGAGTTTGTGACCAGCCTGGTCAACATGATGAAACTCCATCTCTACTAAAAATACAAAAATTAACCAGGCATGGTGGTGCATACTTATAGTTCCAGCTACTTGGGAGGCTGAGGCACCATAATCGCTTGAACCTAGGAGGTGGAGGTTGCAGTGAGCCAAGATTGAGCCACTGTAGTCCAGCCTGGGCGACAGAGTGAGACTCTGTCTTAAAAAAAAAAAAAAAAGCAGGAGGTAAGGTCCACAATGGGAATTTCGATGTCTCAGCCAGGTCCCCACTCGACTGTTCTTGTGAGGAAAGTGAGAAAAGGCCATAATGAAAGAGTACTTAGGAGCCAGGAGCATGCCGTGGGGCCATCCAGAAAGGCTGGGCTGGCTAGGGCTGCCCTGCTTACTAGGGTAACAAGAAGTTGCAGGCATCCAAAGAGACATGGAAAAGAACCTCTGGAATGAATGCAGGTCTCAGCATTGCTACACAGAGGAAAGTTCATCAGAAGCCCTATTTTATTCTGGATAATGTTAAATAAGCCAGGAAACTCTGGAAAGAAGCATAACTTGGGTCAGGCAATTAAGGAGATAAAGCAAGTAGTAGAACTGAGCCTGTTTACTGATGCTTCAAAGTTTAAAAAATTAAAAATAAAAGCAAAAACATTCCAGAACCTAAGATTTCCGCACATCTCTGGTACCTAGTGGTGATGCTGAGTGGGTTGTAAAAGTGGGAAATGCGAGTGAAGGTCCAGGAGGCTATTGGGAGTGGCCGGGTTCCACTGTTGTTGGTGTTTATACTGTATTTAACTTAAAAGAAAGAAATGAGCCGGGCATGGTGGCTCACACCTGTAATCCTAGCACTTTGGGAGGCCAAGGTGAGTCACCTGAAGTCAGGAGTTCAAGACAAGCCTGACCAAGATGGTGAAACCCCACCTCTACTAAAAATACAAATATCAGCCAGGCATGGTGGCATGCACCTGTAATCCCAGCTACTTGGGAGGCTGAGGCAGGAGAATCACTTGAACCCCAGAGGCGGAGGATGCAGTGAGCCAAGATGGCACCACTGCACTCCAGCCTGGGTGAAAGAGCTAAACTCTGTCTCAAAAACAAAAACAAAACGTAGTTCTTGACAGTGCTTTCCAGGTAAATGAAGCATTTCTAGCTTCCTTGTTAAGTGTTTGCATACTCTGCTCTTGTCACATTCTTAGTGGGCCTCTTTCACAGGTGGTGATAGCCAGCTGCCCAAGAAAACTGAACAAATGTAAGTCTTCATATTTTATTTTTTCTTTCTCAGAGTTGAGTTACTCAGTTGCGACTGCCCTGTATACTTCCTTTTGAGATCAGCAGTGATTAAGACATCTGGTTTTGCTGGGTGTGGTGCTGTGAGCCTGTAATCCTAACATTTTGGGAAGCTGAGATGGGAGGATCACTTGAGGCCAGGAGTTCAAGACCAGCCTGGGCAACAGGACGCTGTCTGTACAGAAAATAAAAAATTAGCCAGGCATGGTGGTGCACGCCTGTAGTCGCAGCTACTTGAGAGGCTGATGTAGAAGGATCACTTAAGCCTGGGAGGTCAAGATTTCAGTGAGCTATGATTGTGCCACTGCACTGGCTGGCAACAGAGGGAGACTCTGTCTCAAAACAAAAAAAAGAAGACATCTGGTTTATGAGTTGAACATTACTGTGTCATTTCCCAAGTTTCTCTCAGCTTGAAATTCAAGCCAGAGAACCCTGCCAGCTTTGCCATCTGCTCTTCTCTCTAGACCTCAGAGACTTCCTACCTGCACACCCATGCATTATATGATGTAACTCCCTTGATATGTTTTCTACATAATGAATTTTTAAATTAAGGACTTTTCTAAGAATGAACCATCTTGAAATCCATCGGGAGAATCATGTGAAACCCCAACTGGTCTGAAGAATGTTTTTCTCTGGATTTGACACTTGGCGTATGGAACAGTGAGAGGGTGTGAACACCGGCTGTGCAACCTCAGAAAGGTCCTGCCTAGTGTTGACTTCTCTTTTTTCACATACAGCAAGAAGCAAAGACAGAAAATAAACTCGTTTGTGCTGAAACTATTCAATTTCAAAAAGCATTCTCCTTTAGCTGTATGGACATAATACAATTTTATTATTACCTAATTAAATACTGCAGCATAATTTGGTGGGGTCTAGATCAGTGCTTCCCTATGGCCAGCAGTGACAGACTACAAAAGATTATCTAGGGATCTCTTTAAAATATAGGTTCTCCAGGCCCAATCTCAGCATTACAATCAGAATTTCTAGGGCAGGGCCCACAAAGTTGTATTGGGAAAAATATAATAGAAGAAATAGAATCACACTATTGTGATTCTATTTGCAAGTAGAAAATAGAAAGTATGCAAGTAGAGAAAAGAAATTAAGATCAACTATAATTCCTTCTCTCTGGCACTACCCATTTTTATCTTAATTTATATATTTCTGGAGCTGAGGACAGTGGCTCACATCTGAAATCCCAGGACTTTGGGGAGCCAAGGTAGGCAGATTGCTTGAGCCCAGGAATTCAAGACTAGCCTGGGCAACCTTGTGGAATCCTGTCTCTGCAAAAAATAGAAAAATTAGCTGGGTGTAGTGGCACATACCTGAATTCCCAGCTACTTAGGAGGATGAGGTGGGAAGATCATCTGAGCCTGGGGAGGTCAAGGCTGCAGTGAACCAAGATCACACCACTACATTGCATCCTGGACAACCGAGTGAGTTCCTGTCTCAATAATGTGTGTGTGTGGCCGGGTGCGGTGGCTCACACCTGTAATCCAGCACTTTGGGAGGCCTCAGCCGGTGGATCACCTGAGGTCAGGAGTTCGAGACTAGCTTGGCCAGCATGGCAAAACCCCGTCTCTACTAAAAATACAAAAATTAGCCAGGCGTGGTGGCACATGCCTGTAAGCCCAGCTACTCAGGAGGCTGAGACAGGAGAATTGCTTGGACCCGGAATACAGAGGTTGCAGTGAGCTAAAATAGTGCCACTGCACTCTAGCCTGGATGACAGAGCAAGACTCTGTCTCAAAAAAAAAAAAAAAAAAGTGTGTGTGTATACATGTGTGTGTGTTTGTATATGTATATGTATATAGCTTTCAAAAAAAACTATTCACTTAAGCTATAATCATAATGTGTATGTAGTTCTTTTGTGGGTTTCCTTTCTTTAGCAACAAGTCAGCCACTTCCTCACGTGTTGGTGGGTGTAGTCTTACTTTGTGTCTGCTTGTACTTCTGTGCCAGCGCTGCTTAGCCACTGCCCTGGATCCTTATGCTAGACCCTTAAACATTTTTCCTAAACCAAATCCATTGATGCCCTGCATCAGGGACTGGTATTGAGTGGTAACTGGGTGCACACTGGGAGAATTGCCAAATCACAGGTCCAGTGGAACATGTGAATTCAAGTGAAAGTCACAGTAGAGGCTGGGCACAGTGGCTCATGCCTATAATCTTAGCACTTTGGGAGGCCGAGACGAGTGTCAGAAGTTTGAGACCGGCCTGGCCAAGATGGTGAAACCCCATCTCTACTAAAAATATAAAAGTAGCCAGGCGAGGTGGTGGGTGCCTATAATCCCAGCTACTCAGGAAGCTGAGGCAGGAGAATCGCCTGAACCCGGGAGGCTGAGGTCGCAGTGAACTGAGATCGTGCCACTTCACTCTAGCCTGGGCAACAGAGTGAGACTGTCTCAAAAAAAAATAAATAAAGTGACAACAGAACCATGAAGGCTTTTTTATGGGTCAGCAGCCATGTGGCTTGTGTATTGAGCTCTTGTGTACGGATCTGTATAGGAGAAGACCAAGCAAGGGGAAGACCTGACCAATGTTGGTACTGAGTGATGCTTGAATCAGCTGAGGAGGGGGATATCTTTGCATGTCTTTGGATTTGGCATCTTTAAAACTGCACCCTTAGTGCCAAAGTGTAGAGGATTCTGGTCTCACCTGGAAGGGGCCAAGCTCATTCACATCTCTCTGTCAGGCCCCTTCCAGGGTATACCCTCTGCCCTGGCCTGGCCAGGCCAAAAATCTTCAGGATATGTTACTTGGAGCTGTCATTTTGTTACATGAGCTATCCCTGTTTTTTTTTTTTCTTCAACTCAACCCTAATCTCTTACCTACATCGTGGAGGTGTGGTGCAGAAGCCAAGGAGGAAATTTAAGGAGGTGGCAATGTGATAATGGCACAGTGGAAAAGCACCAGGCTGAGAGCAGATCTGAGTTTGGGTCAGCCGTGAATTTTCTGTGACTTAATAGACAACTTATTCCACTTCCAGAGGCCCTTATTGCTTCTTCTAGAAGATGAGAGGATTAGACCAAATCATTTCTGTGTTTTTCCCACTTTCAAACACCTATCACCCTCCTTTACCTGTTACAAGATTCTTATGGGCTTAAAAATAGACATATTCTTAGGTGAGACCTTGTCAGTTCCTTCCCAGGTGCCTCTTTTTGCCTTTCAGGGCCTCTTGGTTAAGCCCCTTCTCTTCATAAGTGTCTTAAGAAGAGCCTGCACCTCCTTCCTCCAAGGCAGTGGTTCTCAACTAATGGCAGTTCTATTGAACCTCCCTCCCCTATCTGTCCCCATTCAGAAGAACATTTTGCAGATTCTAGAGAAATTTTTGATTATCACAACTGGGATGCTACCAACCTGTAGCAGGTAGGGATGCTGGTTAGCAGCCAGGGGTGCTGCCGAACATCCTGCAATGCACAGGACAAACCGCACAGCCGAGAGTTCTCCTGCCCTAAATGCCAAGGTGGAGAAACCTTCCTTCCCAAAAAGGAACCAGACTGGTTTTTCTAGGGACCTCTGTGTTAGTCTAGTCTGACAGAGAAAAATCTTCCTCTTTATTTATTTATTTATTATTTTTTAGACAGAGTTTTGCTCTTGTTGCCCAGGCTGGAGTGCAATGGCACGATCTTGGCTTAGTGCAACCTCCACCTCCTGGGTTTAAGTGATTCTCCTGGCTCAGTCTCCCGAGTAGCTTGGATTACAGGCATGTGCCACCATGCCCAGCTAATTTTATATTTTTAGTAGAGATGGGATTTCTCCATGTTGGTCAGGTTGGTCTCGAACTCCCTACCTCAGGTGATCCGCCCACCTCGGCCTCCCAAAGTGCTGGGATTACAGGCTTGTCCCACTGCGCCCGGCCGAGTAAAACCAGGAAGTTTTATACTGTGGAAGTGAGAAGTCAAGGAGAGAGAGCATTATCTGGGGGAAAGGTGAGACATCTCAGAAGCATTCTCTGTTCTCTAAATGAGGCAAACTGCTTGGAAAGGGGTCTGCAGCTGTTTAACTTGAATTTAAATGAAACCCAGCCCCTTCTTAGTCTAGTCATCTCTCTTCCCCTCTGAAGTCTCCCACCCAGAGGTTCCAGTAGTAGCCAGCCATCAGCAGGTCTAGTGAAAAAACAAAATGAAACTGCAGTGTGGTTAGGTCCCTGGAAAGGCAGCAAGTGAGTGCGATAACACTGAAGCGATTCCTGGTCTGTGGGTAGCTGCTCCTGCACATAGAGGGGTCAAGGAGTCTTCATAGTTTTATTCTGTTTGGTTACAGACAGGGAGAGGCAATCTCTTGAGCAGAATTCAGAGGAGCCAATTTTCCTTAAGGTGATTTAACAAAAGCAAAGTATAAATCAAACCAGGCATATAACTTTTTTTTTTTTTTGAGACAGGGTCCACTCTGTCACCCAGGCTGGAGTATAGTGACACAGTCTTAGCTCACTGTAACCTCCTCTGCCACCCGGACTCAAATTACCATTCAGCCTCAGCCTCCCAAATAGCTGGGACTACAGACATGTGCCACCACACCTGGATAATTTTATTTTTATTTTTTTAAATTTTTTGTCAAGCTGGGGTTTTGCTGTGTTGCCCAGGCTGGTCTCAAACTCCTGGGCTCAAGCAATCTGCCTGTCTCAGCCTCGAAAAGTGCTGGGATTATAAGCCTGAGGCACCACGCCTGGCCCAGGCTTGTGACTTTTAACAGGTTTAGAAATCAATGGGTTTTATTTTTGCCTTTTTCCATTCTGTTTAAAAATCAGTTTCTTGGGGGCCGTCATTTGTGTGCATGCATCTTTTGACAAAACCTCATGATGCTGTAATGTTAACCATTATTATTTTTTTTAAAGTAGGCTGTTGTCCCAGATATATGCTGCTGTTATTGAGGCTGTTTTGGCTGGCATTGCATGTTATGCTAAAACTTCCAGTCTAACAAAGGTAATTTAAATACCATGTTTCTCTTTCTGTAGTTATTATTTTAATGTAAAACATTCTATCCATGTGTTTCTTCTTTGGACACCTTGTAGTACTCACTCTTGTGTGAGCTTGGGCCTCTTTGACATGAGGCAGAGAGATACCTTTAAAGCACTGAGCACCTGCTGCCTATGACCATGCTGCTGTTGTCTTATGGATGACAACTTATCAGTGCTTTTTTGTAAACATCTAGTTGTGTTAAGGAAAAATCATTCTGTAGCACATTGTTTTATTGAATAGCTAAAACAAAAGACTTTCTTAAAAGCTAAAAAACATAAAGACAACTGTAGATTATTCTGTGAATTCTGATAAAGTTCGGTAAGTTTGATTTCCTATAACTCAGTGTTTAAAAAAAAAAAAAAACAGCTAAAGATTAGAAAATCTGACTTGCTTTTCCTAGACAAGCACATGTGTTCCCGTTCTCTGACCATTATCTGCCTTGCTGTTTTGCGGTTAACCTGCCCTGCTGAGTTGGATTCCTATATCTGACCCAGTAAGGAGATGAGAAGAGTCGGCTTGATGCCTCCCAAATGCCAATAGGACCTTTTCTGAAGGAAGCCATTTGACATTGGAAAGGTTGTGTATGATGTAGATGTCAGAGGGACTGTAGCTGTAGTCACCAGCTCCTTGCCGTCTCCCCTCCTCACTGAACTTGTATCCCTGGTACTGAGTCTGGATTTCTTAGCCCTTAAGCCACTACATGGCAAAGCAATGGGGTGTCCTTCAATATCAGTTCTCACATCTTTGTTTTTTAACTTATCTTTTGTAACTCTAGCTATTTGGATATTCTTAGCATCTGGCTAAAACTCTGAGGGCAGACGTTCGTTTCCAAGAGCCAGGGAAGAGCGGGGGAAAAGGCACTTTTACAGACCACACATTCCACTGCTGTCATCACAGCTGGTCACTTCTCTGGATCCAGCAGGTCAGGTTCCAGTGCATACCTGCCTGAATGCAGTTTTGTCTTGTGAACCTAGGCTGGAGAAAGCAGGCCCTTGTTTCCCTTAACATGATGCTTTCACTTTAATCTGTTCATGTCTACTAAGTAGTCATATAGATGGGAAGGGCACACTATAGGGCATGGTGTGATCTTGGGTAAGTGTTAGGAGGGCCCTTCCATCAGTGATACGTGTACTTTTTCCTACTGTGAAAGCTAATTGTTCCTGTCTTGTTATTATTTTACAGGCCAAGGAGGTAGCAGAGCAGACTCTGGGATCTGGGTTAGATTTCTTTGAGTTGATTCCGTTTAAGGCAGCTCTGCGGTAAGCAATGGCTGATATTTTTTATAAGGAATTTTTTGTCTTTGTTTTTGAAAGATTCTTTGTCCCTTATAATTTATATTTCATCTCCCTTTGAGAAATGTTTCAGTAAAATAATGGGATGTATGAAGGGGAGTCATTCATGATTCAGCCTTTACTTAGAAGGCAAAGAGCCAAAGATGGAGGAACTGTTTGAGAAAGTCACACACGTTTTGAGGCTAGAATGCAAGGTAGATTAACACCAGAATCACAGGAGACTTGACAGGCCTGGGTTCCAAGGCTAGAAAGATGAAGCTGGGGACCTGAACGGCGAGGTTTATAGGGGCAGGGGGCCCTGGGCACAGGAAGATAGTCACTGCTTAGAAGAGACTTGCACTGGACCTCGTCTCTCTCTAGAATGACAGAAATCCTGAGCCTAGCCATGTCCTAGGGTCTGCATGGTCTGAGAATCTAGTGATTTTTTCCATCACATCTCTTGGCATGTCACAGTGGATCTCTTTGTGGTCTTTATCCATAGCTGAATCTTCATGAACCCAGTCCACTTAACCCAGTGTTTCACGTGAGGACCATTGTGTGCACTGTTACACAAAGGATAGAAAAGACGCCAATATTACAGAATTTGTTTAAGAATACTTCTAGGATGTGTCCTGTGATGCCTCAGGTCTATGTCCCACATTTTTCTTACATCTACAGTCCTGGGTAATAAGAGGGAGTATTTGAAAGATTAGTCAATTAATTGGTCTAACAAGAAGAATTCTATTTCTGCGGCCCCAGGAGTGGAAGAAAGAGCCAGAACTCTGAGGTGCAGGGCTTTAGACTTGCTTCAGGTCTTTTTGCCCCTGGGTTTTCTGGATCTTGCTTCTCTGGCCATGAAAGGGGAAGGATAAAGGAAGTTTGTTCCCTTAAGGCCTTGTGCTGCCCTGTACTATCTGTTTCTGGCCAACCTGAGTTTGAGAACACTCCTTCACTTTGCATCAATGTGACCCTGGGCAAGACAGGGAACTCTCTGTATGTGCTTCCTCAACTACCCACCTTGTAAAGCAATTGGGCACATAGATGTTAGCTGCTATCACAGTGGGGTATACTCTTTTACTATCAATATGGCTGGCATAGTCATTCTGCTCCTCCTTTACTTGGGCCCTTGCCTAGGCCACTCAGCCTTCCCAGAGCGGGCCACCTCTCACTCCCAAGGTCTCCTAGGCCTGGGTGTCTGCCCTAGCTGGAGAAAGGCACAAGGAGAAAATGCCAGTCAATTGGAGAAGAGTCTCCCAGGCTAGTCTTCCACCTAGAGCCCCACCCCTTTCTCACCACATACATTAGTTCACTGAGGGCAGGGTGCAATGGCTCACACCTGTAATCCCAGCACTATGGGAGGCCAAGACAGGCAGATCACTTGAGGTCAGGAGTTTGAGACCCTACTGGCCAACATGGCAATTCCCCGTCTTCACTAAAAATACAAAAATTAGCCAGCCGTGGTGGCACGCGCCTATAGTCCCAACTACTGGGGAGGCTGAGGCAGGAGAATCACTTGAACCCAGGAGGCGGAGTTTGCAGTGAGTCGAGATGGTGCCACTGCACTCCAGCCTGGGTGACAGAACAAGACTCTGTCTCAAAAAAATAAAAATAAAAAAGATGACTTCACTAAGGACCCTTGAACTGCTTCAGATTAGCAGATCTCTTTCTCCCAAGAGGGAAAGGAGTGGGGAGCCATGAATGCAGACAGGAATTAGTGTGTAACTATCCAGTATTTATTAATGCAAGAAATTACGCTTGCACAATTTAGAGTAAGCTCAAAGGGTTTTGTAGTTACTTCTCAGCTCTGAAGCCTGACCCTGCCCATGGCTCCACAGCATTTGACTGTGAGTAGCAGAGATATGGCCTCTGCTTGTACTCAGAGCAGGGATGGAGGGTCACTGTCAGTCTGCAGTGAGCGGCAGTCTTCTCATGTCATTTTCTCCTGTTGTGGTCCAAGAGTCAAGACAGTCCTTAGGACTTGCACAGAGGCAGGGCCATGATTAGAGTCAGACACTGGTCCCACACCTGCTGGTGGCGTGAGACCGTGGGGAAAGTATCTAAAATATCTAGGGTAAATATGTGTAAAGCAAGGATGACACACACTTCACTGTGTGGCCATGAGAGTCCCAGGTAGGACCTTGCACAAGTATCTGGGGAGCAGGAGCAGACTGATTTTTCTTTTGTTTTGTTTTTTTCTGGTCTACAGCTCCAAGATGACTTTTCACATACATGCTGTGAATAATCAGGGAAGGTGCGTATACGATTGTGGTGCATCCTCATATGGAGCAAGTTTTAGGAAGATAAAGAGAGGGGAGGCTGCTGACATGAGTGGTTTTGTCACAGTTCCATACCTGGCAGTGATATCACTCCAGGGTTGGGGTTGGGTTGATTGTGCTCCGCTGAGGCCCTGTACCTTGAGTGCTTCCCACTGCAGAGCTGAGGGGCAGAGGCGGGGCTGGACATATTTACCTTAGTGGCCCACATATCAGTTCTACATACATGTAACCCAGTGTTTTGACAGTCCCTGAGAACAATCTGAGTCTATGACTTGTCATTGCCAGGTTGAAAAAAGTCAACACTATAAATTTCAGTACACTTAAAAACTCTTTAACAGTCTTTTCTATCTCTTTCCTCTCATAGAATTGTACCGCTGGACTGTGAAGATAGCTTATTCTTTGTGAAGACGGTAAGCAGAGCTGTCATGGGTCAGCTGGCTGGGAATGGCCTACAGAGGGACATCTGTAAGTAGGGAGGTAGGAGTGGGTGGGGGTCTTGAGTAGCCCACCCCTTACCTGAAGAAACTGATCTGTTCTTTTCTTTTCTTTTTTTTTTTTTTTAAAGATGGAGTTTCACCATGATGGCCAGGCTGGTCTTGATCTCCTGACCTCAGGTGATCCACCCACCTCGGCCTCCCAAAGTGCTAGGATTATAGGCGTGAGCCACCGCGCCCGGCAAAACTGATCTGTTCTATTCCTATCCCAGCCAAAGCAGTGGTGAGCCTGTGCTTACTGAGGGTACCCAGGTAGCTGTGCCAGGCCCACCCACATCTATACTCCCTTGCCTAGGCTTCCCCAGGGTCCAAAGTCTTAACTAAGGTGTTGGGAGGCACCTCTTTCTGCATTATGAAGCCTTCCTACAGGTAGCTGAGATTGCTCTGGCCTCATGTCTATGAGTCCAGGATAAGCCTGCCTAACAGATAAAATTTTTCAGTGGCTTCTTTGAGTTCCGAGATGTGCATTGATGCCCTTAACAGGAACCTAGAGTTGAGACCAGTCTTGGCAACATAGTGAAACCCCATGTCCACAAAAACATATTTTAAAAATTAACCAGGTGTGGTGGCGTGCACCTGCAGCCTGAGCTCCTCAGGCTGCTGAGGCAGGAGGATCATTTGAGCCCAGGAGTTTGAGACTACAGTGAGCCGTGATTGCACTACTGCACTCCAGTCTGGGTGACAGAGATTTAGTCTCAAAAAACAAAAACAGTGACTTGGGAAAATTTAACTACAGCCCCATACCACAAAAGAACATCTTGGTCAACAGTGAACTACAGATACAACAGTGGTCCCATAATATCATAATGCTGTATTTTTACTCACCATTTCTATGTGTAGATATGCTTAAATACACAAATATTTACCATTATGTTATAATTGCCTACAGTATTCAGTATAGTAACATGTTGTACAGGTTTGTAGCCTAGGAGCAATAGACTATACCAGCTAGCCTAGGTATATAGTAGGCTATACTATCTAGGTTTAAGTGCACTCTATAATGTTCACACAATGATGAAATCAGCTAGTGATGCATTTCTCAGAATGTATTCCTGTCATTAAGTGATACATGACTATAATTATTTAAATAACTAACAGTCAATAGGGACCTGGGTCTCCTGTGGAGCAGGGTAGTCAGCAAAGTTTTCCAACCTGTGTGCTGGGGGAATGGTTTGGAGATGCACTGAGATAATGGTCCCTGGGTGGGATGGCATGGCCTAGAGAGCCAGAGTTTCTAGGCCAGTTGCTCTCAGTCACAAGCTGAGTACTCCATTTACGCCAGAGCATCTGATATGAAGAAGGCTGGCAAACGGTGCATGAGAGGCCAGGATTCTGTTGGTGGTGTGATCTTGAGTCTGTTCTGTGACCACTGCCTGAGCCTTAGTTCCAACAAGCTTTGGTCCCAGGAAATTAGGTGACTAACTGTGAATGATTTGGTACAAGTGCATCCCTCACCATCACCTGTGGAAAAGTATCTCAGAGTTCTTGTCAGTAGTGTTAACTCATCTACAGAGAACAGCACAACAAGGGTAATTTTTTTTTCTTTTTTTCTATTTTCTTTTTTTTTTTTTTTTTGAGAGTAAGAGAGAAAGAAGGAAGAAAAAGAGAATGAAAGAGAAAAAGAAGAAAAAGAGGGAGAGAGAACGGGATCTTGCTCTATTGCCCAGGCTAGAATGCAGTCTAGAAATGGATATTAAAAAGCTCTTTTATACTAATAATTGTGTTATACAATGGAGACAGGAAGGAATAAGGGAGGAAAATAACAAACAGCGAACCAATATTTCATTTAAACCTATGAAATGCTATGCAATTGCTGGGGAGTGATTTACTCCCAACCATGTGGTCACTTTTAGAATAAATGTGATGTGTTACTGAAAAAAAATATATGTTTTGTGGATTTGGAGTAGAGAGTTCTGTAAATGTTTATTAAGTTTACTTGTTCGAGGTCTAAGTTCAAGTCCCGGGTATCCTTGTTAACATTCTGTCTCATTAATCTGTCCAATATTGACAATGTAATGTTAAAGTCTCCCACTATTATTGTGTGGGAGTCCAAGTCTCTTTGTAAGTCACCAAGAAGTTGCCCTATGTATCTGGGTGCTCCTATACTGGGTGCGCATAGACTTAGGATTGTTAGCGCTTTCCGTTACATTGATCCCTCTACCATTATACAGTGTCCTTCTTATCTCTTTTGGTTTCTATTACTTTAAAGTCTATTTTATCAGAGATGAGAATTGCAACTCCTGCTTTTTTTTTTTTTCTCTCTCTCCATTTGGTTGACAAATGGAGACTCCATCCCTTTGTTTTGAGTCTCTATATCCTTGCATGTGAGATGGGTCTGGATGCAGCTTACCGATGGGTTTATTTGGAATGGCTGATACTGGTTGTTCCTTTCTGTATATAGTGCCTCTTTCAGAAGCTCTTGTAAAGCAGGCCTGGTGGTAATGAAATCTCTGAGTACTTGCTTGTTCGTAAAAAATTTTATTTTTCCTTCACTTATAAAACTTAGTTTGGCTGGATATGAAATTCTGGGTTGAAAGTTCTTTTCTTTAAGGATGTTAAATATTGGCCCCCACTCTCTTCTGGCTTGTAGGGTTTCTGCTAAGAGATCTGCTGTGAGTCTGATAGGCTTTCCCTTGTGGGTAACCTGACCTTTCTCTCTGGCTGCCCGTAGTATTTTCTCCTTTGTTTCAACCCTGATGAATCTAATGATTATGTGCCTTGGGGTTGCTGTTTTTGAGGAATATCTTTGTGGTGTTCTCTGTATTACCTGGAGTTGGGTATTGTCTTGCCTTGCTAGGTTAGGAAAGTTTTCCTGGATAATATCCTGAAAAATATTTTCCAGCTTGGATTCATTCTCTTCGTCACATTCAGGTACACCTATCAAACGTAGATTAGGTCTTTTCACATAGTCCCATATTTCTTGGAGACT